>PVKE010002299.1:0-84887 GCA_004027555.1 Craseonycteris thonglongyai | reverse complement strand
AGGTGTTTAATGAACGCTGCCGAATTCACTTCAAGCCTCCAAAGAATGAATAAAAAGATACTTTTATAAAAAGGACCGGGTCATCTTATAAGAGCTAAGCATGACAGACATCAACAAGGCGGGCTTCCCAGGATGATTTCTGAGCCAACAGTCCAAGACCTTTTGTTTATTTCAGCCCCACTTAGCCAAGACCTCACGTATAAATAATTCTGATAATTATGGAGAAATCAACTGCTATTTTATACTGATTCTATAAAAATATGTTTTGTAACTATTAAAATAATTTTCTGACTCAAAAAAAAGAATATGAACAGAGCAGTTATGCAAACAAAGAATAGATATGAATTTGTTATTATTCTTCCAAGCAATCATGAAATGTGATTATTCTAAACTCAACCATAAAGAACACAGCCAAATTTTTCAACATTGTCAACAGTTAAGGACTTAGGATCTGGGATCAGAGAGCTCAGCATTTGAATTCAATCCCCATCACTTACTGGCTCTGTGAATTTTGGCAAATTATTCAACCTCTCTTGGACTTAGGTTATTTACCTGTTAAAGAAAAAACAGATAGAGAGAACAGAGAGGGAATAATAGCACCTACCTCATAGGGTAAATGCAGTGTCTGAAGCATTTATGAAATAAATGTCAACTATTATTATTAAAATATAACATATTTTTGTATGATATATATATATCAAGCATTAGCAAACTATGGCCTATGGGCCAAATCTAGCTTACTGCCTGTTTTTGTACATCCTGTCAGCTCAAAATGGTTTTTTACATTTTTAGATGGTTGAAAATAAATTTTAAGAAAGAGTAATGTGGGAAGCCGGGATGGCTCAGTGGGTTGGGCACTTGCTTTGCAGCCCCAGGCACCGAGAATCGATTCCCGGCCCCAGTCCATGTGGACCCACATGCTGAACTAGGCTGTGCTTCCCATGCGGGAGGCCTCCAGTTCGTCAGATCTCGCCCCCTGGTTTGGCCCCTGGCTTGGGGGGTGGGGGGGGAGAGGGGGCCATGCCTCCCATGCAGGAAGCCCCCAGCCTGGTTCCCACCCTGTGCGGCCCCTGCCCACCTGTGTGGAATGAAACCATGTCGAAAATTGATGATGTACAACTGTGGAGACTACTCTGGGCCCTCCCCCTTCTCTCTGTCTCTCTCTGTCAAAAACAATAAAATAAATTTAAAAGAAAAAGAAAGAGTAATCTATTGCGACACACAAAAATAATATGAAATTCAAATCCCAATATCTAAAACTAAAGTCTTATTGAAAAAGAGACACATTATTTGTTTACATATTGTGTGGCTGCTTTCACGGTCCAACAGAGTCAAGCTGCAACAAAGACTGTATGGCCCACAAAACCTAAAATATTTATTTTGATATTTTTACAAAAAAATTTTGTTGACCCAACTTAGCAATAAAACAGCCTGTCAAACTATCCTTGACTTGGTTTCTCTAATTTCAATTGGAAATAATATTTATGTTCTTATATTTGTTTCAGTATTATTACGATTATTCCAACTAGTAACTGAATGTTTACAATGTGCCACTATTGTAAAAGCTATTTATGCATCACATCATTGAGCCTCATAACAACCCAGTCTTTAACCATGCACAAGGTCTTGCTAGTTCTAAGTTTTAGGAAACTTATGTGAACAAATAATACATATTTTCTCAGTAACTTTCCACAGCCACAGATAGCACAGTGGCAAGTCAGTCCAGTGTCACTGACCACATACTAACCACAAGACCACACCATCCCTTCAGCACCATGGTGATTACCCAGCTGAGAGATGAAAATAAACATGCACTCCATCTAAAGACTAAAACTCATAAAACACGATGACCCAAACATTATCTATGTGTTCTTTATGAAATCAGGATGCCCACAGTTTACAATACCAAATCATTAATACCTGAGCATTGAGATTATTTCAATGTTTATGAACCTAATATTTATCACATGGCTAGCAGATTATATGCATCAACAAAACACACTTAACTCAGATACCCCAATAGCAATGCATCTAAACCTCTGAGCCATATGCATATCCTTAATAACATGGAGCCTTTAAGAAACTGAGGTAAGCATTACAATTTGGCTGAGCTTACGAACTCATCCTTTAAAAGAGATGCACGTAACATTTTTAAATTCAGGTTAGCAAAACCACCTCAATAGCTATAAAATACTCACTTAAGTACTTTGTTGTATGTCAATATAGACTCTAGATTCTTGTAATCAGAGTAAAATAGAATGGGGGAGATGTAAGATATATATTCAGTTCTCTTTTATCTAGGGAGAAAAAAAAATCACTTAAGGGGAACTAAAACGGTCAGATTTTGTTATTTAAAAAAGTGGATAGTGGACCCTGGGATAACTCAGCAGTTGAGTACTTGCCTCGCTATTGTGAGGTTCAGGGTTTGATTCCTGGCCCCAACCCATGCAAACCCATGTGCTGAACTGTGGCACAACTGGTAACCACCGACACGGCTCGGTGGCAAAGGTTCTCACCTCCCATGAGGAAGGCCCCCAGTTCTGTTCCTGCCCCACATAGCCCTATATCCATCTGTATGGAATGAAACCACATCACAGCTACGTGGAATGGTGTACAACTATGGAGACTGCTCTGGGTCCTCCACCCTTCTCTCTCTCATCTTCTCTCAAAAACAATAAAATACATCTTAAAAAAAAACGTGGATAGAGCTGGGTAATTAGAATATGTTATTAAACTTTTTCTTTTGAGGTAGATTCACATGCACTTGTTGTTGTTTTTTTAAGATTTATTTATTGTTTTTGACACAGAGAGAGAGAGAGAGAGAGAGAGATACAGTCAAGAGACAGAGAGAAGGGGGAGGGCCCAGAACAGTCTCCACAGTTGCACATCATTGGTTTTTCCACATAGTTTCGTTCTACAGGTGGGTGCGGGGTTGCACAGGGCAGGAACTGGGCCGTGGTCTCACCCTGGTGAGAACTGAACTGGGGGCACTCCCCAGTTCAGCATATGGGTCCACACGGGCCGGGGCTGGGATTCAATCCTCGGTCCCTGGGGCTGCAAAGTGAGTGCCTAACCCACTGAGCCATCCCGGCTTCCCCTGCACTTATTTTTTAAATCTCTGTTTTAAAAAGTGTAGAGATCCCATGAATCCTTTATCAAGTTCCCCTAAGGGTAACATTTTATAAAACTTTACAGTATAATATAACAACCAGGATTTGGAACTTGCTACGGTATTCTAAACATGTTCAAGAATTAGTTTGGATGTTCTGCCAGCAGCCTCATATTCATATGGTTATGCAGAATGAAATTATGACCAGGGTGTGTGAACCCCCAAATCAAAAGAGTATGTAGCTCCTGGCATGGAATCCAGACATCCCAATGGGGTCAGTGGGGCCTAGAAAGGCCTTTACCATGCGGTTCCTGCCACTCTGCCACTATCCTATCCTCTAGCCACAAGCAAACTTTATGATTGAAGTTGTCAAGCGTAACATACTTTATTTCAAAGCTATACATACCTCTGCATCTGCTATTCCCTCGCCTATTGTGACCTTCACCTTCCAGCCTGCACTTTTCTTGCCATCTTGTTCTGACACCGTTTAAAGGTCACCGCTTGAAAGTTCTCTGAGCCCCACCCCTTAGGCTGAGGTAGGTGGTCTTCAGTAAGTCACCATGTGGCCAGCATTCTCAGGATAGCGCTGCTGTATTACAACTACTAAACTGTGAGGCCTGAAATGTTTTCCTTCTTCCGTGAAATCCTAGAACCTATTGCTGTGTCTCTCACACAGCACGTACTCAGCAAGTGTTCTTAGAATTAAAAAATACGTTGTGATACTTTTCTATAAACTAAAAATAATTTTAGGTTTGCCTTGTTTAAGGAAAATTCAGACTAATGAAAGACAAACTAGAGATGATGATTCATTTTATGTCAGTGTACATGTTTACTTTATGTAATTCACCATAGGTTACTCTTCCATTGAAAGTTTACTTGATTATATACTCACGTACCTAATAATCTTGTACTGTTATAGCATGGCTGCTAGGAGAAAAGGCAAACAAGATAGACCTTTCCAGGGAAGCTGGGATGACTCAGTGGGTTAAGCGCTCACTTTGCAGTCCTGGGGACTGAGGATCAAATCCTGGCCCCCGGCCTCAGCCTGTGCGGACCCATATGCTGAACTGGGGAGTGCCCCCAGTTCAGGTCTCAAAGGGGTGAGACGCCGGCCCAGTTCCTGCCCTGTGCAGCCCCGCCCACCTATGGAATGAAACTATGTGGAAAAACCAATGATGCGCAACTGTGGAGACTATTCTGGGCCCTCCCCCTTCTCTCTCTCTCTCTCTATCAAAAACAATAAAAATAAAAGTAAATCTTTAAAAAAAAAAAAAAAGATGGACCTTTCCTTTGAGAAAATAACGCTCTGTTGGAGAACAAAGAAATAATTATGTATGTGTTAGAATATGGAGAGAAAGTAACCCAGAGGAATATAATGTACCAAACTTTAACTGAAGTTTTCTCCGGGAGGGTTGGCGGAGGAGATAAAGACTTGCATTTCCTATTTCTGTACTGTATAAATTTTTCAGAATAAACACGTATTATTTTTCTGAGAAAAAAATAATGTGTTTAAAAGAAATAATTATAGCACATGCTAGTAGGGTAAGGTGACCAGATTTTAACACTGGTAAAGCGGGACACCATTGACTGGGGGTGAAGAGGTTCTTGATGAAAAATTTGGTCTATCTCCTGCCGTTCCCTAGCTTGTCGTGCATTCTTTCCAAAAATCGGGACTTCTTTAAAACGCCGCGGGACGTGGGACAAATTGTTAAAAATCGGGACTGTCCCGCCAAAAGCGGGACGTCTGGTCACCTTATAGTAAGGCCATACTGGTGCATCTAAATTAATATTCAATTTACATATGAATAGTATAGCTCCAATATATATCTCAAAGGAAGGGATCAGAGTTCTTTTTAGACCCTCAAAGGTGCAGGTACATTTCACCCCTAACATCCTTACTCAATTTTAAATCCTAATTCATTTCATAAAAATGAAATACACACCTTGCCCCTATGGCCACTCTTGTGCTGAGAAAGGAACTATGCTACACTTTGCAACACCAGCCACGCAACTGTTGCTGGTACTGCTCAGGTTGGATCGCAGTGAGGACACTAAATGATCCCGTTGCTTCACGTGGCATTCAGAAGTAACGGTACCATGCTGCTCTGATGAACTGAGAGCAGCCTCTCTGTTCCTTTTCAGATGAAACTACCTTTTTATCGTAATCCTGGTCCCACATGTCGTTAATAGTACAGCCTGCTCCACGCATCAGAACAGCTCCAGTGCCAAAGAGGGATAACATATACCAATCCGGAAAGCAACCTGGTTCAGCTGCCAAACTGATGCTCCATGTACATGGCAGATACAGCAGCCAGGTCCCTAAGCAAAAAAGGAAAAGACAACAAGGTCCAAAGTCAAATTAGTTAACTGTTTTCATTTGTTTGAATACCACATCTTAAAGAAGATAAAACACTAAGTCAAAAACATGATAAAACTAAGACAATAAATTTGCAACTCATACCACAAAGGACTAGTCTCCCCAATATGTATGGTTCTTAGAAAACGAAAATAGATCAATAAATAGTCCAACCAAAATAACACACAAAAAACATGACAGAAGTTCACAGAAAGGAATACAAATGGCTCTTACACATATGAAAAGATAATTAGTGTTAAGAAATACACACTGAGCTTACATTTTTCACCTATTGGACTGGGAAAACCCGAAGTCTGACAACACCCTGGAGAGTGGGATACTTTCACGTACTTCTGATGAGGCTACAAATGGCCCAATCAGTACAGAGGACAACCTGAAAATTTTTAATCTGTGTGTGTACGTATGTGTGTGTATGTGTGAGTACACATACATTTGACTGAAGGTTAGTATGTTCATAGACCATGTCAGGAAGGCTATATTAGAAACTGATCATAATAGTTGTCTCTGGGGGAGGATAACTGGTTGGCTGGGAGAAAACAGTGGGAAACTTAGTTTCCACTCTATACTATTGTACCTTCTGAACTTTGTATCAAATACACGCATCACCTACTTAAAAACGTTAGTAAAACTTTCCTTACTCTTACCAGTATAATACAATAATGGGGGTAGGGAGACTATTAACCTACTGCTTTTTTAAAATATTTTGCAACTACATGTATAAATGGGGTTAGTTCTTGGCACTTAGCCCATAAACTAGATGAAACTAAGTTAAAACTAAATACAGTAGTCCCCCCCTTATCCTATTCACACATACATATATACATACATACACACATACATACCTACACACATACATATACACATACATACATACACACATACATGCATACCTATGATAAAGTTTAATTTATAAATTAAGCACTGTAAGAGATTAACAACTAATCATAAAAATAGAACAATTATAACAATATACTGGAATAAAACTTATGTGAATGTGGTCACTAGTCTCAGGGGATTCCCTGCTAAAGTCTTTATGTAGATTCAATGCTTTCTTGCACAATATGTTGCTGTCAATCAGAATGTACTTCCTGTTCATGTGTTCCACCCATAAATTTAATGCCCTTTTCATCTTAACTAAGCACTGATCACACATTGTGACCATAACTTTTGCAGTTTAAAGTGCAACAGCAAAACAAGAATAATTTTTTCTTCTTTAGCATTTCATAAGTAGAAAACATGTTGTTATTTACAGATCTCTTTTTTTTTTTTAATTTTTATTTTATAGTTTTTGACAGAGAGAGCTAGAGACAGAGAAAGACAGAGAGACAAGGGGGAGGGTCCAGAGCACTCTCCATAGCTGTACACCATCAGCTTTTTGACATAGTTTCATTCCACACTGGTGGGCATGGAGCCTCACAGGGCAGGAACGGGGCTGGGGGCTTCCCACATGGGAGGCATGTCCCCGCGAACCAGGGGCTGAACCGGGGGCCTCCTACATGGAAGCTCCCCTGGCAGAAACTGAACTGGGAACCCCTCCCCCCTCCATTCCACCATGGGAAGCACACCATAGCTCAGCATATGGGCCTGCCCGGGCTGGGGATAGGACTGGGACTTGATCTGTGAACACTGGGGCTGCAAAGCAAGTGCGCTACCCACTGAGCAATCCTGGCATACCCTTACTTACAGATCTTAACAACTTCAGCATACATTTTTTTCCTTCCTTGTTGAGAACTTTTACCTTTTCACTTACAGAACACACTTTATGGCTTCCTTTGGCACATCCAAATTGTCAGCATCACTACTCTTGTGCTTTGGAGCCATTATGAAGTAGAATAAGGGTGGCTTGAATGCAAGCACTGCACTTGCTCTGATAGCCAAGACAGCCACTAAAAATCTATGGGGCAGGTAATATACATAGTGTGGACATGCTGGACAAAGGGACAACTCACGTCCTAGGCAGATGTAGTGGGATGGCACAAGATTGCATCATGTTATTCAGAACGGTGAGCAATGTAAATCTTATAAATTGTTTATTAAATTGTTTTCTGGAATTTTCTAGTTAATGTTTTTGACCCATAGCTGACTGGGTTACTGAAAACACAGGAAGCAAAACTGCAAATAAGCAGGGGCTACTGTAGATTGCAGGGATAGGAGACTTCTTACTTTCAAAAAACAGCCTTCAACAAGTGTTTAGATATGGTGCTTATTAGATAACTTTTAAGCTACCTACCTTATTTAGCAATACAAGAGAATAAGATGTGGCTACAGAAAGATCAGATCCTGCACAAAAATGGTCAAATGACAACATCCTTATAATCGTGTTTAAACTTCCTGAAGTTTAAGCTTTAGTCATCTGCAAATATTTATAAAGCATATATTCTGTCCAAGGGCTGTGATAGAAACCGGGAATACAATGGTGACAGAGAGCTGGTTTTTGCCTTTACACAGTTCGTAAATCAAAAGGAAGAAACACAAACCAACAATAACAATAAAACAGACCAATTTAACAACAGAGCAAGGCAAGTATAGGGTCCTACAAAGGCAATAGTACCGAAGCTAATTGGGGAGGAAGTGGGAAGAACTCAAGAAGGCTTCTCCAAAAGGGGCGTGAACTTACACAGCAAAAAAGGCAAGGAGAGACTAAAATTGAGAAATGGCCAGTCCAGACCTGAATTCAGGTTGTTCTGGACTCATATTCAACGTGTGCCACCAAAAACAGTAACAATTACAGCTAATGTGGAGGAAGAAATTTTTCTCAACCCTTGTAGGCTCAGCTAGCGTAATCATTAAATCTACATGAGAAGATTAATGAGGAACAATAACCACATTTAACTGCATACATATGTACAAAAACCCTGCGTACATGAGGGGTTCAGAAACAGAAGGCAAAATGAGGTATATATGACATCCTGAGCTAAGGATGAAGTAAAGGCTCTAGGGCTTTGGAGGAAAGGGTAATTCACAGATTGAGATGAGCAGATGTTCAGTAGTTAGATGTCTGTCCTGCATTCTAGATAGGTCATAAAAATGTATTTTTATAATAACTGTTGTTATGAACAAGGCCCCCCATCTAAAATGTAAGGGAGTAAAAAATTTCTCTTGAGCCCACAGGGTCTTGATTGCCTTCAGCTCAAAATAATCGCTATTCCACAGAGGCACATCATTGGGGCCACTCATTCTGACCCCTCCACTAACGTTTACTGAAGGATTGTGAAATGTCAGACAGTGTTGCGCATGCTTTATATGTATAAACTCACTCACTCCTCAAAAATACCCTTATAAAGTAGGCACTACTCTTACTCCTATTTTATATATGAGGCACTGAGGTGAAGTAAAACAATGGGTTTAACTACGTAGAACTCAGAGGGACAGAGGAGTAGCTACCTGATCCTGCCCCAATAGAAAAGAACCACCACCACCTCATAGGCATTATTTCCCTGATGAGTTAGAATTCTAGAAAAAGATGTGTAACCTCCGACAGCAGTGGTGTCCAATGTTGTGGCTTCCTTGGGCCGCACTGAAAGAATTGTCTTGGGCCACACATAAAATACACTAACAATAGCTGATGACCTAAAACAGGGGTGGCGAACCTTTTGGCGATTGAGTGCCAAAGTTTATGAAATAAGAGTATACTCGCTTGACTCGCATGCCAACCCATTGAGTGAGATAGAGGTATCGATTATTTTTATGTCTATAAGAGCATAAACAATAATTTTTTAAATGGTATTCACAGCTCCGCGTGCCGAAATAATTGCTCCGCATGCCACTTTGGGCACACGTGCCATAGGTTCGCCACCCCCGACCTAAAAAACGGGGTCACAAAAAAATCTCATAGTGTTTTAAGGATTTGTGTTGGGCCGCATTCCAAAGCCCTCTGGGGCCGCAGGTTGAACAAGCCAAACCTACAGCATTTTGTGTCTAGAACACAATTTCCGTGGCCTTATCTCTGTATGATGGGTGATATATTCACGTACTAATAAGATCTGTAGGGCACCCCTACAAATTTGAAGGGGCCCTATAATGAACGGGAAAGTCAGATGTCTGGTTTGATGTCTACCACTAATAAGTGCAATGACACCACGTACTAAAGCAAGCTGTCCAACTTGTGGCCCGCAGGTTGCATGTGGCCCAGGACAACTTTCCATATGGCCCAACACAAATTCATAAACTTTCTTAAAATATTATGAAATTTTTTTTGTGACCTCCCCCCTTTATTTTAGCTCACCTGCTATTGTTAGTGTTAGTGCATTTTGTGGGTGGCCCAAGACAGTTCTTCCCACGGGGCCCAGAGAAGACAAAGGTTGGACACCCTGCACTAAAGTGCAATCTCTGACAATTAAGTTCGAGAACCCATCCCAGAAAAAGTGCTACTTACCTCATTGCTAAGTATCCCTACAGTCACCTGCGAAGTGCTCCCCTTGAGAAGCTATGCACTGATGCCAGTGCCTAGTCCACCCTCAAAGCAATTTTGAAACTCTTTTTCTGGGACAGCCATGTGAGCCGTCGTCGTATTACCCTTGATGTCCTGAATGTCATTGAAATGCCTTCCTTTCAGTATTTCCTTTATCTTTGGGTAAAGGAAAAGTCATTGGGGCCAGATCAGGAGAGTAGGGAGGGTGTTTCAATACCATTATTTGTTTTACTGGCTAAAAACTCCCTCACAGACAGTGCTGTGTGAGCTGGTGCATGGTTGTGATGCAAGAGCCATGAGTTGTTGGCTAAAGGTTCAAGCCGTTTTTGTCTAAATTTTCATGCAGCCTTTTTAGCATTCCAAACAGTCTACTTGGTTAACTGTTTGTCCAGTTGGTATAAATTCATCATGAACAATCCCTCTGATATTAAAAAAGTTTAGCAACATCTTTTTGACTCTTGACTTGAAGTGATGGAACCCTTTTGGTCAGGGAGAATTGGCTGACTTCCACTGTGCACTTTGATGCTTTGTTTCAGGGTTGTAATGCTATATCATGTTTCATCACCAGTGATTACACAGCCCAAAACACCATCTTGTCTCTCAAAAAGCTCTTCACAAACTTCAACTCTCCTTTGCTTTTGTTCATTGGTGAGCTCCTTGGAGACCATATCTACACACACATTTCTCATGCCAAGATTTTTAGTGAAGATTTTCCTAGCTGTTTGTCTACCGATGTTTATTTGATCTGTATGCTTCTCATAGTCAGCCAATGATTTTGACGCACAATTCAACAAAATTTTTGCACTGTTTTCATCAGTTCTGTTCATCACTGGCTGCCCTAACCTCTGTTCGTCAATGATGCTTTCTCTCTCCTCAGAAAAATGGTTAATCCGCTTGTACACTGCTATTTTCTTCATGACATTATCCCCATCAACTTGGGCTAATATGTCCCTGATTTCACTTCCACAATTGCCCAGCTGAACAAGAAATTTAGTATTTGTTCGTGGCTCTCATTCAAACATTATTGTGAAGGCACACAAGAACATTCAATGACAATAATGAATGCCACTCAGCAAGATACCGCCATACGTTGACACGAACACAGCTGTGAAACAGATATACCAAGGTCATGAAACCTTACAGAGTTGTTCGTACAATGCTGCCAATGTAAGCACATGGTGGCAAGTTCGCAGACTTAATTGTCAGGCTCGTTCTTCCTCATCTACAAATGAGGGGAAAGCATATCTACCTTTCAGAGTTGTCAGAAGATGATATTGTTGATGATAAAAAAAAAACCAAAAAAAAACACAATAGTAACAAACACTGTATAGTGCTTCCTGTGTGCCAAGTGCTATCATATGACACTTTTGACTCTCATAATGAATCTATGAGATAGCCATTAGTTTTATTATATCATTTAAAAAATACAGAAACTGAAGCATAGAGAAAGTCATCTGCCCAAGGCCACACAGGCAAAACATGGCAGAGCTGGGATACAAATCCCAGCAGCCTGGCTCCAGTCTGTTCAATGCGATCACTCTGCATACCAAAGTTCTGCATACCTAAATCTCTACATGCCTTTAAATTCTTATTGTTCTTTTGCCCTCCTGATTCTCAGCAACAATTTTTTTTAGTCTTTCCTTATGTCAAATTCTTTAGGTTTTATTCCACAAAAAAAGATGTAGAAGTGCTGAAGATATAGCTAGGTTTTAGAAAGAAATGTTTGCTGTAGAAAAAGGGAAAAGTCTCTGGGAGATTAAAGTAAATGAGCAAGTTCTGACAGGTGATAGGCAGAGCAAAGAGCATGGGTACATAGAGTCTAAGAGTCATTCACTAATTGCACATTATCTTTCAGACAACGTAATCGCCCACCCAGAAATGCAGTAAATTACACCACCAACTTAGTGGAAAGAGAGCCACCTGCTGAAACTTCCTAAAATGATAGCTTGTGACCCCTTTAAAAGAAGTTGCAATCCTTTCTGAAAAAAAAGTAAATCACCCTGTGGTTTAAGGAGATAACAAGATTAAACTTCAACAAAGCCAGAGAATGAACAAAAAATTATCCCACATAAGAATTTAAACAAAAAAATAACAAATCTGAATTATACTACTACCAATCTATTGTTCCTGGCATACACAGGGGCTCAAATATGTTTGTTGAATGCACTATAACACAGAACTATTAATAAGTTGTCTTTTAAATCCTGCAATCATCAACTGTTTAGGAACCAAAGAACATAGGCTATTACCTTTTAACATGCATCATAACTATTACCCCATCTTCTCCAATTCTCACTTCTCAAATAATAATGGCTAACATTCTTGAACACTTAATATGTCAGATACCGTTCTAATGATTTGACATATTAATGAATTCTCATGACAATTATATAAAGTCAGTATTAGCATCTTCGTTTCATAGGTCAGAAATGAAAGCCCAGAGACATAAAGTAACTCAATCGAGGTTCCTCAAATGTGCAAAGTGAAGATTCAAACCCAGGAAGTCTGGCTCCAGGGCTTTATGCACAACTCCTTTACAGCCTCTTATGTGGTGGGGGGGCATCTGACCACTAAAGTACGGTAGAAGACAGAAGTGTATGAGAATGGGAATAACAGCAGCTGTTGATCTGTCTCGATGCCTGTAAACCTACATGCAGCTCCACGACACAGACCCAAAGAACATAACTATATTTGGGCTTCAGCTTAGAACTGGGCTTGGAAATTTATAGCTGTCAACTTGTATTGGCCCCAAAAGGGAAGGAAGGATTCATGATGGGAGGGCTGTTCCTACCATTTACTTTGCTTTTAGGCTTTAATTGTTGATTGTTCTAAACTATTAGTGCTCTGATCCCAAATAGGGAGTTCATAAACCTAGAATACCAAAAATAAGTCTGGCTTCTTTTGGGTCGTGGCTGGGAAAAGGTGAAGAAAACATAGCTACACATTTGAATGCATTTTCATGCACTGCAATGGCAGATGCCATCATCTAGCTTACCTGGAGTCCAGCGTCTACCCATCCTTCTCCATTATCCATCCTTCCAGCCCTTAACAGGAGTCTCAACAACATGGGATTCCAGATCAGCTTATATTCTTAAGTGTTCCAACACTTACTTTCAAGTCTTTGCAAAACTATTTCCCCCAGCAATCAAGATCTCTTCACTCCTTTGCAAAAATCTACCTGTCCTTACATTACACTTTCTTCCTGACTTTTTCCAGCTATGGAGATTCACAGTACATATTATCTTGCTTGCTGCACTTTCTGTATTATTTACATTAGTTTTTTCAACTAGACTGAGAGTTCCTGAACAACAGGGAGTTTCCATAGCTCTTTCTATCCCTAAGGCTAGGCAACGCTGTACTCATTTAAATTATTCACTATGACTGCCAAGCTCTATTCTAGGCACTTGGTAGAAAATAACCCACATATGGGGAGCTTATATTATATTGGACAAGTCAACTAATGAATAAGTGCATAAGTTTAGTAAGTAAAGAGTGCTATAAAGAAAAATGGGGAGTGTAAAGGCATAGAGAGTGCGGTGGTAGGTGATATTTTAAATAGGAAGGTCAGGGGGAAGGATCCAAGATGGCAGAGTAGATAAATGTTGTGCTTGCCTCCACCCATGAACACATTAAAATTACAATTAACTTATAGAACAGTCAACCTGGAGAGCCATCAGACTCTAGTTCGGGGGTGGGGAACCTATGGCATGCGTGCCCAAAGTGGCACGCGGCGCAATTATTTTGGCACGCGGAGCTGTCAATACCATTTAAAAAATTATTGGGGAAGCCGGGATGGCTCAGTGGGTTGGGCGCTCGCTTTGCAGCGCCGGGGACTGAGGATCAAATCCCGGCCCTGGCCCGTGCGGAACCATGTGCTGAACTGGGAGCTCCCTTAGTTCAGTTCTCTCTCTGTCTCTGTATCTCTCCCTCTCTCTCTCCTCTGTCAAAATAAATAAATAAATAAAATATATTAAAAAATTATTGTTTATGCTCTTATAGACATAAAAATAATCGATACCTCTATCTCACTCGATGCGTTGGCACGCGAGTCGAGCAAGTATACTCTTTATTTCATAAACTTTGGCACTCAATTGTCAAAAGGTTTGCCACCCCTGCTCTAGTTAAATCAAAATTCTGTAACTAAGGACATATATAAAGAAAAAGCCATGTCAAGACTGGTAGGAGGGGGAAGCCGGGATGGCTCAGTGGGTTAGGTGCTCACTTTGCAGCCTCGGGGACCGAGGTTCATATGCCTGCCCTGACCCGTGCAGACCCATATGCTGAACTGGGGAGTGCCCCCAGTTCAGTCCTTACCAGGGCGAGACCCCGGCCCAGTTCCTGCCCTGTGCAGCCCCAAGCCCACCTGTGGAATGAAACTATGTGGAAAAACCAATGATGTGCAACTGTGGAGACTGTTCTGGGCCCTTCCCCTTCTCTCTGTCTCTGACTCTGCATCTCTCTCTGTCAAAAACAATAAATAAATCTTTAAAAAACATAAAAAAAAAAAAAAGACTGGTAGGAGAGGTGGAGACATGGAACAGGCTGGCCCCAAACCTCCATGAGGCAGGTGAGAATTAAGAGGGATATCTCAGCTGCAGAAGTTCCCTCCAGAGGAGTGAGGGGTCCCAACCCCACACCAGGCTCCCCAACCCAGAGAACCGGTGCCAGGAAAGAGTCCCTGCAACATCTGGCTGTGAAAAACTGGGGCTTCTGACTATCTGGGTGGGACAAAAGGCTGTGGGAAACCCAGACATCCTCTTACAGGGTCGGCGCACAGACTCACTCACTCACAGGCACTCACCCTGAGCTCCAGCAGAGACATGGTAACAAGAGGGTGGGGGCAAGCAGGCATCAGTGACATACAGGGAAAGACTGAGTTGTCAGGCTTCAGTGCAAGGATGGAGGGACAGTCACCATATTCCCTGTGTGGGATCCTCCTCTTGTGCAGCGGGCAGGCAGGAGCCATTTTTCCTGTTATTGAGCCCCCACTGCAACCAGGTCCACGGCCCAATTTAGATCTGAATTGGTCTGGTGAGCTCCCCTTACTCCACCGGTGAGTCCCTGCAACCCCACCCCACCCAACTCACCAAGGCCAGAGGCACTTTCTTGAGAGCAGCCAGACCAGCTGGCCCACTTTGCACTCTTTCTTTTATTCTTATTATTATTTTTTTATTGTTTTTGACAGAGAGAGAGATACAGAGACAGAGAGAGAACTGAACTGGGGGCACTCCCCAGTTCAGCATATGGGTCCGCGCAGGCCAGGGCCGGGATTCGATCCTCGGTCCCTGGCACTGCAAAGTGAGCACTTAACCCACTGAGCCATCCCGGCTTCCCCTGCACTCTTTCTTGAAAAACTGTCAGAGTCCGTGGGCCTCAGGTGGTGGTGACTGGCCTCGGTGTGCTCTGAGACCTTTGCTGAGTAGCTCCACACTTAGCACTGGCACCAAACCAGAATCTACATTAACCTGGTGAACACAACTCTTTCCATTTGGTGACCCCCTGAGACCCTGCCTCACCCAAGTCATATACTGCACAAGGCTGAAACTAATGGGAGCCAACAAGTGGCAGAAGACCTCATGGTGTCCTGGGTTTTTGCAGAGCTACTCCAGGCCTGGTACTGGCTGTAGCCATCCTTAGTTGGCAGCGTGGCCTCTCACACACATCTCCAGGTTTGGCACAGGCAGTGACCCACCATGGTTTGCTTTGTATCACTACCAGGAGGTCCCCAGGGGGTGACAGGCAGTGGGTGATCTGGGCCTGCACCAGAGCCCCTCTCAAGAGTCTCTAGAACCAACAAACTTGGAGGTTGGCTTCAGACCACAGCAGAGCACCATTCATTTAGCCCCACAAGTGGCACACACAAAGAGCAGTCTCAACAGGCACCAGAACCTGATGGGGCAAATCCCACTCAGAGGAGGAAGATACCCACACAACAGCCTGTAAACTGTGGACAAGGCTACACCCTACAGCCAAGCAGCCTGAGGGTCAATCCTACCCAATCATGTGCCCATAGCAATCAAAGCTCAACTATAACAGGAGGGCACACACAACCTATATAAAGGACACTCCTGGAGCACCTGGCACTGGTGACCAGGGAGACTGTATCACTGGGCTCCACATGGGTACTATGTAAGGCAACCTAGGCAAGACTGGGAGACATAGCAGATCCACCTAATGCACAGAAACAAACACAGAAAGGCCATCAAAATAGGAAAACAAACAAATATACCCCAAATGAAAGAATGGAGGGGAGGGGGGAGGATCTCTAGAAAAAGAAGTAAACAAAATGAAGGCAAGCAACCTAACAGATACAGAGATCAAAACAATGGTAATAAGAATGCTCAAGAAATTAAATGAGAACTTCAACAAAGAGATAGCAAGCATTAAAATAAAGGACATAGAAATCATAAAAACAAACAAATAAGCAAACAAACAAACAAAAATTAGAACTGAAGAATGTAGCAGAAAGAGTCTCCAGCAGGTTAGCTCAAGAAGAGGATTGAATCAGTGGTTTGGAAGTCAAGGTTGCAGAAAACATCTAATCAGAACAGCAAAAAGAAAAAAGAATTAAAAAAAAATGAGGATCATTTAAATGACCTCTGAGACTACATGAAGAGCAACAACATATTCAAATAATAGAAGTACCAGAAGGAGAAGGGAGAAGGTAAGGAACTGGAAATCTATTTGAAGAAATGATAACTGGAAAGTTTTCTCATCTGGCAAAGGAAATAGACATGCAAGCCGAGTAAGAACAGAGTCCCAAACAAGATGAGCCCAAACAGGCCCACACTAAGATACATTATAAGTAAATTGACAAAGGTTAAAGACAAAGAGAGAATCCTAAAAGAAGCAAGAGAAAGGCAACTAGTTACTTATAAGGG
Source organism: Craseonycteris thonglongyai (assembly GCA_004027555.1). Lineage (NCBI taxonomy): Eukaryota > Metazoa > Chordata > Mammalia > Chiroptera > Craseonycteridae > Craseonycteris > Craseonycteris thonglongyai. The sequence goes on along the minus strand of PVKE010002299.1, from coordinate 68,109 downwards.
CGCTCCCATAAGATTGTCAACTGATTTCTCAACAGAAACTTTGCAGACCAGAAAGGATTGCCACAAAATATTCGAGGTGATGAAAAGCAAACCACAGCCAAGAGTACTGTACCAAGAGGAGCTATCATTTAAAATAGAAAGACAAAGTGCTTCCCAGACAATAAATAGCTAAAGGAGTTTATCACCAACAAACCAGTATTATAAAAAATGTTAGAAGGACATCATTAAGACAAAAAAAAAAATAAATAAATAAAAATATGAATAATAAAATGGCAATAACTATATAAATGTATCTGTCAACAATTACTTTTAAGTGTAAATAGATTAAATGTTCCAATCAAAAGACATAGGAGGGCTGAATAGATAAGAAAACAAGACCCTTACATATGCTGCCTACAAGAGACTCACTTCAGAATGAAAGACACACACAGGCTGAAAGTAAAGGATTGAAAATAGGTATTTCATGAAAATGGAAACAATAAAAGCAAGCAAGCAAGCAAGCATGCAAGTAAGCAAGTAAGCTGGGGTAGCAGTACTTACACCAGATAAAATAGAATATAACTGTGGACATGACCACAAAACATTTTTCCCACTAGGTTTTCTTTCAGCTCCGTTGCTAGCGTGCAGCCTACTGGGAACATTTTATCCCTTGTTTTATTTACATTGCCTAGATCAGTACTGTCCAATATAAGTAACACAAGCTGAATGTGATTTTTGTAATAGCCATTGGTACGCAGCAAGATTCTACAGTAGCCATAGCTAGTGGCAATTACAGTGAAAGCTTAGATCTCAAGCCATGCATGATCATCTGTATTCCTGTTAATACAGGACTGACTGACCTAACAACTGGATTGAGCAAAAATCATTTTAAAAAGAACTAAGGCAGTGGAAGAAATCACAACATGGGGATTCCTTAAATAAAAATTTATTAACTTTAAATAATTGTGCCTTATGTTACACATAATTAAAAAAACACTTCACACTGCAAAAAAAAAAAAAAAAAAATAGACTATAAAACAAAGGCTATAACAATAGACAATAAAGGACCCAGTAACCCCACTTTGGGGTATTTCTCTGAAGAAACCCAAAATGTTACTTCAAGGGAACATGTGCTTTCATCTTTACCGCAGCACTGTTTACAATGGCCAAGATGTGGAGGCAGCCTGGATGTCCATCAATGGACGAACAAATAGAGTAGGTGGTACACATATACACCAGAATATTACTTGGCTGTGCAAGGGAACGGGTTCTTGCCATCTGTGGTGTCAGGGATGGACACAGAGGGTATTGTGCTGAGTGGAGTATGTCAGATAGAGAACGACAAATACAGTGATTTCACTGCTTTGTAGAATTTAAAGAACAAAATTAACAAACAAAACAGAAACAAACTGATACAGAGAGCATCTTGATGGTTGCCAGATGGGACAGGGGTTGTGGCTGAGTGGAAAAGGTGCAAAAAAGTATAAATTGGTCATTACAAAGTAGTCAGGGGATATAGGGTACAGCATAAGGAATACCAGGGTGAGAAAAGATATATATACATTTTAAGATGTGCTATCTATGTATTACTTTTTGAACTTGAATTGAATGACAGTAGCAATGCGTTCTATGATGCTTGCTCAAAAGACGGAGCTAATCAAATGAATGCTGGCGTTAATAAAATGAATGCTAGCGTTAACATGGACAAACAGGACAAATAAAATCGCAGAAGCATGGCTGTCATTCCAGGAGCACAAGAGCATTTTAAAGTGACATTTGAAACTCGAGAATGTTGTGGAAGTACAATGACAATGGAGGTGTGAGTATGCAACAGCATCTCCAACATGCCTAACAACTGCACACGTTTGTGGTAAGTTTGAGGGGCATGGTAAACTGAAACGGCATGCACAGTGATACAAGTGGACACTTTGGTCAACGTTGTTCAAGCAGTAGTTCACCATAATCAGAAGTGTCTGGATGCTGATGGTAACCACTTTGAGCACTTATTGTAATTGCAGAAGTCAAAGGTGACTTGTATTCATCTTTTGTTATAGGTATATATTATTACAATTTAATACAGTTTTTTGCACTCAACATGTGTATACAATTTTTGGCACCCTCTGTATAATAAATAATATTGTAATAACTATGTGTGGTGTCAGATGGGTACCAGATTTATTGGGGCGAGAGATGCGAGGGGGGTTTAGGGGAGGGTGTAAAGGGGAAAGGATTACGAAGTACAAATTGGTAGGTACAAAACAGTCATGGGCATGTGGGGTGAAGCATTGGGAATACAGTCAATCACATGGTAATAACTGTGTATATATATTGCCAGGTGGATGGATACCTGTCAGGAAGTTCACTTCTTAAATTATACAAATGTCCAACCACCATGCGGTATACCTGAAATCAATATAAAATAACACTGACTGTCAACCGTAATTGAAAAAATTTTAAAGGTGGGGTGTGAAGGGGAGCAAGAGCTCAAATTTCCAGGTACAGAACAAGTCATGGGAATGGAATTACAGTATATGGAACAGTCAGTAATATTGTGATAGTGTCAGATGGTTGCTGGACTTTAATAGTGATTACTTCTTTAGGTATATAAATGTTGAATAATTATGACATACATGTAAAACTGATACAATATTGTTAGTTATATTTTTAATACAAATCTTTAGAACATAATTAGGAAGGTCTGGGCAATCTTCAGGAGGCAACTGTGAGCTCATAGGCAGGCAGTTCATAAGTGTCTTACGTGCTGCATTCAAATGAATGAAATCTTTCTTTGTGGTAAGGGTGGTGCAGGGCAAAGAGCTAGAAATCGGCATCAAAAGACTAGGTTCACCTGGTCTGCCTCTGCTGAAGAATCTTAGCTGCCTCCACGTGTTTATCGTTTTATTTTCTTTGGGAGCTTTACAGGATTATGGGAAGGACCAAACATAATGAACGTGGAAGCGCTTCAATACCGTAATCTGTGCAAATGCAGGAACACCAGACGGAATTTCTCTGCTGCATTCACTACTTAATCAGGGACTGTGGCATGAGTGCATTTGATGCCCGGCTGGGGAGTCCGAGGGGCGGGAGGGTAGGCAGTCGGTCACTTCCAGATCGCCCGATAGGGGTGTCCGGAAGGACACGGCGCAGGGCGGCCGAGCTCCAGCTTTGGGGCTCTCTGGACGTTATGCGCGCGGCCCCCAGGCCTCCTCCGCCACGCCCCCGCCACGCCCCCCATCACTCACCAATGGGCTTGTCCAACCTCATGAGGCGCAGGTAGGGCTGCAGAGGGCGGGGCGCCGCGCTCACGACGTCAGCGGCCGACAGGCTGAGCCCACGCCAGCGCGTCCCCTGTCCCGCCCTGGGTCGCCGGCCTCCCGTGCGGGTCGCGCCAGCCGTGCGCGCGAGGGCCAGGGAGCGGCCGTGCGAGCACCGCATCCACGCCCGCGTGACGGCCCGCAGGCGCCACGCGAGTCCCACACCGCCCAGGTTCAGCATGGCGCTCGGGAGGGCGTGGCCCTGCGGTCTTGACGTCACTGCAGGGCGACCGCTCACAGGCGGGCACGTGCAATGACCGTTAACGGGACGACTAGGTATGTCCCCTCCCACAGCGTTGTGGCCTAAACCTTTGAGTTGCTTTACCTCGTGCTTTAAAGCACTAGGTGTTTTGCTTAAAAGGAATTACTTTTATCAGCTTACCGAACAGTTGTACCAAACAAACGCAAAAAATCCAGTGAACCAAGAGACTGCCAGTCTTTCTTAAATAGACTGGCATCAGCTAAGCCTTTTACTAAGACTGACTTGTAAGCCTACCTCTAGGGATGAGAAAAACTAAAATGGCAGCACTGGCTGACCCAGCCAGCCATGTGGTCTGGCCTCTCACTGTGAGTACCCATCGTTCCCCAGGTATAGAAGTTGCAGTACTTTGCTGGATAGGATCTACTGCAAGGGATAGGAGCTCTTGTGACTCTGTTTTATCAGAGGACGATGGAGTGCTTCTGAGGCTGTCTTGGCCCTGGGATAATGGTACTCTTGATCTGGGTCTTCATAGGGTGTCTTCTGTGGTTGGGGTACAGTTAAGGTGGAAAAGTATGTAACACCACGAAACGTAAAACATAGGTTACAGAATTCTGTATCTAGTGTGAAAAAAAACGTATTAAAACTTTTCATAATAAAACCACAAGTTTAAAAAATGCTAGATCAGAATATTAGCAGTGTCTTGGAGTTGTGAGGCAGCATACTGTTTTTTTTTCAACTTTTGTGCATTTTCAGATTTCATTTTAATGACAGTAATTCAATCTCGTTCTTTAAAAAAGTATTTTTGCACCCCATTTAGTGAACTCAGTAAAGCCAAAATCAAAAGATAATTCCATAACGACTGCAGCATTCCTATAAAGGAATTCAGACTGGTATAAAAAATCATTAGAGGAAAGGCTGGGATGGCTCAGCGGGTTAAGTGCTCGCTTTGAAACCCCCGGGACCGAGGATCAAATCCCAGTCCGAGCCCATGTGGACCCATATGCTGAACTGGGGTGTTCTTGCCGGGACCCATGTGGGAGGCTCCCGGCCCAGTTCCTGCCCTGTGCAGCCCTGTGCCCATCTATGGAGTGAAACTATATGGAAAACTGATGTCAACTATGGAGACTGCTCTGGGCCCTCCCCGGAGGCTCTCTCTGTCTCTGTCAAAAATAAAATAAATCTTTTAAAAAAAAAAATTATTAGACACCCAGAAATGTATTTAAATGAACTGATCAAGAGTACCCGAATTAATAAAACACAGATAAAATCTTTTTTTTCTTTTTTTTTTAAGATTTATTTTTTATTGTTTTCAACAGAGAGAGAGAGAGACAGAGAGACAGAGAGAAGGGGGAGGGCCCGGAACAGTCTCGACAGTTGCACATCATTGGTTTTTCCACATAGGTTCATTCCACAGGTGGGCACAGGGTCGCACAGGAAAGGAACTGGGCCAGGGTCTCACCCCAGTGAAAACCGAACTGGGGACACTCCCCAGTTCAGCGTATGGGTCCACACTGGCAGGGACCGGGATTCGATCCTCGGTCCCCGGGGCTGCAAAGTGAGCGCTTAACCCACTGAGCCATCCCGGCTTCCCCCACAGATAAAATCTTGGAACTTTTTCTAAGGAGTTTATTTTAGAAAATTAACAAAAGAAGACCTTAGGAAACAAAGACCTAATAACATTTTGGTCATAAACGGTGAAACTTTGTAGCCTTAGTCCTTTAGGGAACTTAGCTATTTAATCTAATTCTTTTCTTTTATAAAGAGTTTCTACCATAAATTCCTGATTCACCTAAACCAACACCACTTGCTAGTGGCCAAATCAGCACTTATTGCAGGTCTTCTGGATATTGGTATAATTTCTTTCAAATACACCATAATAATGTCTTAAAATGTGTAGACTTTAAAAAGGATTATGTTTTCCTATTGTAAAAATTATAACATTTTTGGAATACCTTATATATTTACTTATTGTACATAAAAATTGAAAAAATTTCTATATTAAATTTTAGAATGCAACAAAAGGAAAAATGTTAACTAAATTATACTTTTGTTAGATTGGAACAAGCAAAAGAGGCAGAATCTAAATGTGTCTTGAAAGATCTGGTGAATCTGTTAACTTCCCTAACAACATATGATGTCAGTGAACTAAAACCAGCTGGTATTACCACAGGGGCCCCTTTTTATTTCCTGGATTTGCAGCACCTCAGCCTTCAGGCAAAGGTGTTTTCTTTTTCTTTTTCTTTTCCTTTGTCTCGAATCAATAAAATAGAGAATGAATTAGTCTAAGTTTCATTACTCCTTATGTTACTTCAATATTGATAATTGCTTTTTCGTTAAAGTTTGTGTTCTTATGCTGTAATTTCTTGAGTGGTAATCTCGAAATTAATCAAATACTTGAAAGCGATATTATAAAATATAAAATTAAAGAGTGAAATTTCTGTTTTACTATTTCATTTTAACAAAAACAATTCAATAATCCAGCCATGGCTCATTTGAATGCTGACACATCACACATTTCCTCTTTCTGTGCTTGGCTCTTGATTTACTCCCAGATCTCTATGCTTATCCCTATTTAATATATATGTATATATAGAGAGAAAGCACAGCATGTAAATGCTTACATTATATTTAAAACAGGGGTGTCCAACCTTTTGGCTTCCCTGTGCCACATTGAAAGAAGAACAGTCTTAAGCCACACATAAAATACTCTAACATTAATGATAACGGATGAGCTAAAGAAAAAATGTTGCAAAAATAATCTCATAATGTTTCAAAGGGGTACAGATTAAGTGTTGAGACACATTCAAAGCCATCCTGAACCACATGCAGCCCATGGTCCATGGGTTGGACAAGCTTGAATTAAAACTAAGCAAATAAACGTAGAACAAAATTACTAACTTTGGCCCCTCATCTAGGGATCTTTTACTAAGAAAACTTATTGTTGTTCATAACATTTAGTTACATAAGAGTGCAAGGTAGTTTTCTGTTTACTTACCTATTTATTTTTCATTGCATCGTAACCATTCTGAAGTCATCTGAGGCGGGGGCCCTGGAACTGTTTCTCTCACATGGCTGTCACTAAGTATTCAATACAGATATATGTAGAATTTAGCCAAAAGATAGCAGCATGTCTGTTGTTCTTTTTTTCAGTATTACAGCATATTGTCCATGTATCTTCTGACACACAAATAAGATGTTGTTAGATTTCAAGTCAATGAGAATAAGTAAATTTATTAGAAGATTGTAAATACGATTTACTGGAGAAAGTGATAGTGAAAATTCCTGACTTAGATTGGAGTTGTCCAACTGAACGCAGTAAGATAGACCCTCAGCATGTAAACTGTGTAGAACATTTTAAGTCAGTTTCTGTGCAGCAACTAGAAATCCAGACTTTGTCTTCTGAGCACTTGAAGACTTCATTTTATTTAATATTATGAAAAATAGAGAGGCTCAGAGAACTTCTAATTTATAGATTCTAGTTTGAACAATTAATCCTTCTTGTGAGTTCATTTAAAAATAACTCAACAATGTACTTTGTATTTTAGACATTTGTTTCATTTGGTTGATCAATCTGACTCTAAATCTGGCATAATACATAGTTTCAATAGTATAATTTTGTAATGAGAGCATTATTGGAGCAAAATTAACCTTCCTCATATGTCTGCCTGATGTTGTCTCATCTATAACAGAGATCCTGAATCCATAACCTAGCACCTCCAGGGGTTGTTGTGAGAATCTTGTAACATACGAGTATATCTATGAAAACAAAGTCAGCTAGAAAGCATGTTTCCCCTGGATTCAAAATTCAAGTGCCTGGGAGGAACCTGACCATTCTAGATATTAGTCCTTTCTCTAGAAAAATTAATGTCATATTCTAGAAAATGAATGGATCAAGCTAAATCATTTTGAATTTCTTTTATGACTCAAAATTATGAATTTCCCATGGCCTAGTATGTAGGGTTATTGTCTGGACTTAAGGGTATTAATGCTCTATTCCTTGTAAAGGGAATGTGAAATGTCTTTTTTGGTCAGCAGTCTCATGGTACAATTTGCGTATTTTGAAATCTATCTATTTTAAGTGTTGAAAATAATGAGTTTACCTGAATGTATATATATGGTTGTGTCATCATCACTATATCTTGGTACGAAATATCTCCATCCTTCTGAAATTCTCCTTGTGCTCCTTTGCATTCTGTCTCCTCTTTCCCACCTTCTTGCCCTGGCAACCACTGATCTGCTTTGGTTTGGCCCTTTTTTCGAGTTTTATAAACTGGACTCACACAGTATGTAGTGTTTTCTATTTGTCTGCTTTTACTCTTAAGATTCATCCATGTTATTCCATATATATGAAATTGATTCCTTTTCAGTCCTGGGCGGTATTACATTGTATGTCTGTTCTGCAATTTGTTGATCATTTTCTCCTGTTGATGGCATTTATTTAAGTATCCTGAGTAAAGTAGCTGTGAACATTCATATAAGACAAGTCCTTGTGTGTACATATGTGTTCATGTGTTTGGTGTAAACATCGAGACATAGAATAGCTTGGTTCCAGGTATACAACTCATTCTATCACCATATATTTAGTTCCCTGTCTCTCCTCTTGCACCCCCCTTGCTCTCTATCCTCAGGTGAGCACTAAACTATTGACTGTGTCCATAAGGCTTTGTTTCTTTGTTGCTTTCATTTTATATTCCGCATATGAGTGAAGTCATGTGGTTCTTAGCTTTTTCTGTCTGGCTTATTTCTCTTAGCATGATGATTTCAAGTTCCATCCATGTTGTTGCAAATGGCAGAATTTCCTCTTTTCTTATTACCAAGTAATATTCCATTATATATATGTACCACAGCTTTTTTAATGAAATTTAATTTATCTTGCTAAAATATTTTATGAGTTTTGCCACATATGAAACCTTAAGCCAAATTTGCTAAGATCTTCTGTGTTTTCTTCTAGGAGTTTCATATTTTAATGCATACTTTAGATCTAAAATATGCTTAAAGCTAATTTTATCTATGGTAGGAGATGAGATTTCTTTTTTTCCCAATATGGATACCCAAGTGTGTCAGTACCCTTTATTATAGAACCATATATGACCCTGTACCTGGGATACTTTTTTAATTCTATTCCATTGGTTAATGTGTCAGTCCTTAAGCCAATATTACACACAGTCTCGATTACTGCATCTTTTCTTTTAGAGATTTATTTTTTTTGTTTTTCACAGAGATACAGAGACAGAGACAGAGAGAAGGGAAGGGCCCAGAACAGTCTCCATAGTTGCACATCATCGATTTTTCCACATAGTTTCATTCCACAGGTGTGTGCGGGGCTACACAGGGCAGGAACTGGGCCGGGGTCTTACCCCCGTGAGAACAGAACTAGGGGCACTCCGCAGTTCAGTATATGGGTCCTCACAGGCTGGGGCCGGGATTCAATCCTCGGTCCCCAGGGCTGCAAAGTGAGCACTTAACCCACTGAGTCATCCCGGCTTCCCCTGCATCTTTAAAGTAAATCATAAAATTGAGTCATTTAATTTGTCTAATTTTGTTTTAACTTTTCAAAATTATTTTGGCTATTGTAGGTTCTTTGAACTTCCATGTGAATGTAATAATCATCCTGTCAATTGTTTTAAACAAAAACAGCCTGCTGAGGTGTTGATAGGGAGTACATTGAACCTGTAGGTCAGTTTGGAGATTAAGTGACCTCTTAATAATATTGTATGCTCTCATCCATGATGATATAGTTTTCCATATTTTCTCTCAGCAATGTTTTGTAGTATAAATTGTATGGGACTTTCAATTCTTTTGTTAAATTGATTCTTAAATATTTTATTCTTTTTGATAGTTGTGAATGAAATTGTTCTCTTACTTTCATTTTGCATTACTTGTGCTAGTTTATAGAAATGCCACTGATTTTTTTATGTATTAGTCACTTTTTACCTGTGACCTTAATTTCATGATAAGTCTTAGTGGACTTTTGACTTTGTACATATCTTTTTTTAAGATTTATTTTATTGTTTGAGGGAAGGTACTGACAGGCAGAGATAGAAAAAAGTGAAGAGAGGGCCCAGAGCGGTCTCCATAGTTGTACATTATTAGTTGAGACATAGTTTCTTTCCACGCAGGTGGATGTTGTACCATGTGGGGCAGGAACCACATCAGCAGCCTCACCCATGAGAGACGAGAACCTTTACCACCATTGCAGCAGTTACCTGTTGTGCTGCATATGGATTTGCATGAGCCAGGCCAGAATTCGTTCCCTGGACCTCGCGGTTGCAAGGTAAGCACCTGACCTGTTAAGCTGTCCGGGCATCTCTCTATATGTCTTATTACTCTAGTTTTGGAAAAGAGATGATGGACTATGGTATAGGAATGGAGATTTGGAAAACCAGTTGTGGATGTGTAGCATTGATAGAATGCGGCAGTCATGGCCTTTTACCAGCTGTATCTCTTTGGTTTGGACTACTTTTAAGTTGGGGCTGTGTCTATTGTCATGTACTTGGTACTAATCTTACTCTTGGACAACTGTTTGTTCAGGGTACTTTAGGAAATATTTTGATTTCACTGATTTCTCTTTCACAATGTATCATAATAAAATTTTTACCCAGTGATGATTACATTTAAAGAGGAAACACAAATATATTTGCCTGATGTTGCTTTATGCAGAGATATAATTTACCTACCTTATTTTTAGTGCTGATTTTAGATCAAATGAAACATTATAGAAATATAAAATTTCAAAGATGAAGGAAATTGTGGTATTAATGAAGCTGGTAAACATACAGGTTTCTGTATGTTTAAGCCTGAAAATTACTTGTTTCTATAGTGTATGTCAAGAGCTTTCATAAAATTCTGTATTTTTACCAGCAGAGAAAATTTTCTAGAATATGAAGTTTAAGAAAAATGTAGCAGTCCTTCCCTTTAAGTAAGAAATATTCTTAGTATTTAATAATCAGTCCACGGTGGCATTTTTTTCCTATTGACTATTCAGAAACACCATTGTGAGTTTGTGCTTCATAATTCACAACTCTCCATAGCTTCCAAATGTGTTCCCTAAAGAAAGGGAGTGTTTTTAACATTTTTTAGAGACTATATTTCTTCATAAGAAAAGACCATAACCTGTCTGTTTAGAACTCTTCTGTGATTTCACCTTTACAAAGATTTTCTCATAGCACATTAATTCTGGCAGCACCAATATCAGAGGATACTGCATGTTTTCTTTTGAGTATGTGTGTTCTGCTAGTAACTGAATTGCCTTCCAATCTTCATCATGGCTTTATATAAAGAGCTTTTGATTCACATTATCTATGCTGGTTGCACACGTGGCCAGGCCTGACATGCAGCTGACCTGCCGGGGTGGTAGCTTGCAGACTGTTTAGCCAGGCTCTCTTGTCGCTTGCAACTCTCAAGTGTAATTCATTCACTATCTTCTGTCTTATGCTTTCTGAACATTTATGGATTTCCTTCCTATTTGGCCAGCCCTACTGCCTCGACCTTACTGGAGGCTCTGTAGGTCACTCACCTGGATTATCAAAGGTGTCTTTTTAACTGTATACCCTTGTAGTCATGTGTCCTGTTTAGATTTGTTCCCTGTAGTATTGCATAATTCTGGTGACTTAGAATGTAAAGAATACTACTTGATGTCTCTTTGGAATGAACTCTTGGAATCCCTAATTTAGACCTTTGTTCTTAGTTCATTTGACCCATGCTGGTATCATCTAGGCTCTTTCTACAATGTGCACTTTTTCATTTTTATTAGTTTCCTAAGATAGGAAAGCTCTATTTCTTTGTGTTGCATGTATGGATATTCTTTTTAAATCTTAGATTAATGTATTACTTTTGTTTCTGCAGGTATAGACTGGAGAGTAGTGAGGTGGTAATTGTCATCTTTTTTAAATTATTTTCTCTCTTTTCCCTTTTTTCTTTTACTTATTTGTGTGCCAAACAGACTGAAGTATTATTAGGATACATCTGTATAGATAAAATGTTAGAGCATTTATGTGGCAATGGATAAGAGGTCTTCCTGTCTCATATAGGTAGTATAGTCTTTTAATTATCTTTTAGATTTAATTATTATGCTCCTTTCCCAATTGAATATTGTTGGAATTTAATGGGTATGACAGTCCTGAATAGAACTACTCCTGATAACATCCGCATTCAAAGTCCACTTCAAATTTTATACTACTTATTTTGGTATTGTTTATTCAGTCATTTCTTTAGATATTTGTTTTCCTGATAGAAAGCCAAATGACCAGATTCTGTTTATTTCCATTGTACATAAGGTCTACTAAATTTGGAAATAATAATACAAACAGAAAGCCACTTTTTCTGAATTAGTCACAGGAAATGGTTGAGTTTTACATGAAGTGTGAGACAGATTGGTTGATGAGTTGGCTCTTGAAGACCAGTCAGGGTCTCTAGTAGGTTCCTTGGTCATTTACTAGATTCAGCCTATTTTAACTATATGTTAATGGGCCCTAGACAAATTGGATATCGAGTAGGATTAAGGGTGGATCAGAGCAGATTTGCTATGATATCCGAAGAGAGATTACTTCGAGTCAAACGTTTTGCTGACCACTGCATTTCTAGTGTTACTTTTGTGTTCAAAGATGACCACATTGTTCATTTGACTTTTAATTGTTTGTCTATGTACACATTGTGTTCAGTTGACTCTTTCTGGTGGACAGTTCTTGGGATTGGTTGTTAATTGACCTCATCCTTTGTCACTGACATCACTTGAAATCAAATAATTGAAGATGACACTTGGCAAAATCCAGGTTTTCCCAAATTACCCTAAACGCACTTCTTTTGAGCTCTTTTCTTTATAATGTGACTTGATACTGTCACTTAGCTGAAAGATACAAGATATGGTTTAAAGTCAGGCATTTTTCAGATAGTGTCCAAGCCAGGATTTTTCTGCAGGCTTTCTAATCCATTTTGTATTTTTCCTAGTTCTGTGGTATCCTCTTTCTCAAATCCTTCTTACTCTGTACGGCTCCATGTTAATGTTTTGGTCTCTCTTGCAGATGACCTGTACTGTTATAACATTGTGAACCTCAGGACAATTTGTAGAAGCAAGCACTTGCTTTCATGTGCCTCATATGCTTTCTATGTGAATTTCTTTATCAGTATTGTCACTCATTTACCTCACACAAGGTATGCATGCATGGTTTTGTTGTTTTCCCAGTTGCTTTGTTTGATAAATCAGATTATCTTAAAAGGGAGCTTGTAGTTGTCCATAAACTGCTTGAACAAATGTATATGTAAATAAGGTGCACTTTGAGCTTAAAAAGAAAATAAATTTACAAATTAAAATTTATGAAAGCTCTAGTGTGATTATGAAGGGGAAACTGGAAATTAGAGGATTTCCCCCTACTATTTTCCTGCTGCCATTCTATCTCTGAAGCCTGATACTACTTCAACCTGAAAGTCTTTTCAGATTGAGAGGTAACTAACTGTCTTACAACCAAGGTCAATCTTACAGATAGTAAAAAGTGACAGCCCTTTACATATTTAACTCTGAAACCTATACCTTTATCATATGGCTTATTCTCCCTAAAATAGTCTTAACGTCTCAACATGTATTGTTCTCGAGTCGGAATATTCTCAATGATGCATTCAAAGTGTAACCAGTGTTGTTAGTTATTTTTAATTAAATAAATGAACCTGAAGAAAACTAAGACCTTTTGAGAAAACAAGATGTGTCCTCCTCAGTAAATAGTTGATGCATGTTATGATTCATGATCTGCTTAAACATACTCGTGTGCCATGACTAAAGTATCACAGAGCGCCTACTTTTGCGTTCTTGTTTTCTATTTTAGATCACAGTGTGAGACATGTCAGGCCTTTGCAGTCCTTCACAATGCATTTTTTAAAACAAAAATCAAATCCCTTATCCAAATCATCGTTGACGCCATCACAAATGTTTACATGGCTGACAACACCAGTGATTTCATCCTGTAATCACAGCACACGCTGTCACCATCTGCAGAAAATATTTCTAAACTCCCAGCAGTTCAAAACAAATACATTTAGGTGCTAAAGTTTGTTGTTGTTAGTTTAAATTATATTCCTTGTAAACACCTTGTGTCAGAACCCTCTTAGCATCGAGTTCTCCTTACCACTGTAGCATTATGGCAATGAAAACCCTTGTGAAGTTTACACAACGTGACTACATATTCCAGAATGTGTTCAGGGAGCTGGGCCTTCTGGAGGTCATGGTAAACCTTTCGTTCACATGTGCTGCCCTCCTGAAGGATCCAACTCAGGCGTTAAATGAACGAGGTAAAGCACTTTTCATAATTTCGTTTGACAGAAGAGTTTGGGCAGGATGTTTTGTTCATGGTTCAGGAGGTTATTGATTTGAATGATTTATTCATGTGCATTAGTGTGACATCCTCGTGAGTATTTGCCAGAGTTAACTGGTTCATTCCACCTCTATGGGGAAACTGGGGAAGGAATGGGTGGGGCCTAGAAATATGTTATTGTAGTGGAAGAAAATGGGAGGTAAAAACTGAGGGCAACATTTACGATCCACATGACTAATGTCTACTATTTTGTGTTTCTAGAGGGAATAAAAACTTTGAGAAACAAATGGGATGATTAGGTGCCTCAAAATGTTTTCATAAGTTATACAGAGCCAATCAATGTATTTCTGCAGTGATGTTATGTATACACACATATATTATCATCACTCACCATAAATGTTATGTTTTTCATTGTTCCTGATCAATGTGATAAAGCGTGTAGTGTTTGACACTTTGTTCAGTATTTCAGTGTGTTGAACGAATTACTGCAAGTTAGATAGCACCGTTCATAAACTTCTTTCTCTTTGGTACATTAAAATCGAGCACTCTCCTGTTGACCTCCTGTGAGAAGAATACATTAAACTTTGATTGGCATTCTCTTTTTTTTTTATTGCAGTAACTCTGTCTAGCTTCACCAAAATAAAGTCTCTCTACATGGGTTCTAACTTTGTTTTTTGGTAGCTGATAGACATGCATATTGTCTTTAAAGGTTGTATAATATCAGTGGTATTAGGAATGAGAATGAATATGAAAGAATTTTTTAATGATTAAAACAAAATGGAATCAAGAAAAAAAAAAAAACGTATACCTTGGGAAAGCTTGGGTGGCTCAGTGGGTTAAGAGCTTGCTTTGCAGCCCCGGGGACCGGGGGTCGAGACCTGGCACTGGCCCGTGTGGACCCCATGTGCTGAGTGGGGAGTGCCCTCAGTTCGGTTCTCACCAGGGTAAGATCCCGGCCCAGTTCCTGCCCTGTGCAGCCCCGCTCCCACCTATGGAATGAAACTATGTGGAAAAACCAATGATGTGCAACTGTGGAGACTGTTCAGGGCCCTCCCCCTTCTCTCTGTCTCTGTACCTCTCTTTATCTCTCTGTCAAAAACAATAAAACTAAGTATTAAAAAAAACAGCAACAACAACAACAACAAAAAAAACGTATGCCTTTTGTGATCTGGACCTTTGATCCATTTCCCTAAGGGACTTGAGAAATAATAGTTCAGTTGAAGAACAAAACCACCTGGCTTTGTTGGTTATGGAAACCCTGACGTTGCTTCTTCCAGGATCAAACACAAATGCAGGAACTGAGAAAAACTACCGGTACTCGGGCAAAGACTGGGAGGATATTACCTCTGGCTATGTCTTTTCTAATGACTCTTGCTTCTGAAATGCTCCTATCACTGAGAAAACAACTAGATCAGCGATGGTACCCTCACATCTCTGTAAATGCAATATTTTCCATCTTTATAAGTACAAACTACAAGACAAACTACATAACATTAGATTTCAAAATACATTCTTATATTTCATTCCCTTCTCCAGTGCACCTGGTATTTAAAGTATTAGTTTTCTAGTTTTTGTTTTGTTTTTTTACTTACACAATGCAGTCTCTTAATCTAATAACTGCTTATTTAAATATTTTCCAATGTATCTGCTTTCTATGATGATTTCATTAACTTTTTAGTAGTGCAATGTAGAATATTTCAAAGTGAAACACATATGAAAATATTGAAAATTAAGTCTCTAATAAAACTTGCCTCTCCCAGGTAAATTGGATTCATTACATCTTTTGTTTTATCTTTGGTCTCCAGTGCTTTTCTGCCTATCCTCAACAGACAGTCCAAGTGTATTTGTAAACTACCACTCTTGCTTTCAACAAAGATTACTAGAAATTTTAACTATCATCTGAAACCTCTCAGTCTCCAGTATCAGTACATCTTGAGAGAAGTAAGTGACGAGGAGGTAAGTTCAGATACGTAGGCTGTGCCCCAATCATATCGAACTTTTTCAGCTGTGTATTTTAAGTGTTATGGGAGCTGCGAATGAATGGATGAATGCATGATCAAACTAACTAGCACACATAAAAGTGCATGCCTATTTCTGTAAATGTAGACGAACCCAATATTCGACATCATTAAAATATATTTTTTAAAAATAGTCACAGCAAAGAATTTCCCGATGACTGTGCCCTGTGGAAGCTTTTAGCTGTCGGTCCTTAGGTCTGAGCCGCCAGCCTTCATCAATGGCAGTTGAGGTTTTCCTGCCAGATGCTGGTTCCTGTAGACCTGTCTCCTCTGCATCCACAGGAAGAAGGCAGTGTGTGTGCTCTGTGAGGAACCACCTCCATCCCTCCATGAAGGAGAAAGAGACAAGGCAGCTAAAAGTTCCAAGCCCGGGGAACAGCAGGCAAGAGGGCCACAACGTGAAAGGTGCAGAGTTGTTCCCACCAAGTGCAAGTATTCCTCACTACAGGCTCCTCAAACTGGAGGACGCAAACCACAACCACGCGATACGTCTTTCTGAAGCATCAAGTTTATTGCAAGACTTGGAAGAACCAAGTGCTTTAATCAGAACAGGGGAGGGATACATGTCTGTTGTTTAAAAAAAAAAAAAAGAACAGGGGAGGGGAGAAGGGCCCCAGGGAAGACAGTCCAGTCTCAGATGTATCACCCCAGTGGGGGCCGTGATGGACCTGCAACGAGAAAGTGGCCTGTCTTCCTGTCCCCCAGGGGGCTTCAGGCTGTCCTCCAAGCACACCAGGGATTTGGGGTATGATGCCTCTGAAGTCTACAGAGAAGACAGGTACCCTCCTGATATGAATCCTGTACAGAGAACACCTCAGCAGTTCACACACCTCCATTGTCCACTGAATCAAGTTCTCTGGCCCGGGGCTCCTTGCACACACAATGTGTCCTTCCTGCACCACTGCCACGTGCAGCTTGCCTCCAGCCTCTGGCCAATGTCACCCACCACATGGCCGGGCTCCCGGGACCTCAGCTTCATCCAGTCCAGCTTTGAAACTGCAGGAAGCCCGGCTGGACCTCCCCGGAGTCTGGTTGTGGCCCTGCCTTGGCTGGCGACTGTCTAATCTAAAGGGGCGTGACCCTGTTGTGTTTGCCACGCCCCTTCACGCACGGCCACAGGCAGAGCTTCTGGAAGAAGCGCCAGCACCTCCTAGCCGGACCTGGCTGGTTGCCTGTGTTGTTTCACTGCTGCTGCCATTCCTGCTGATGTTGTGTGTGGAAGGGGAGTCCCCAGGGCCACACCGGGGGGCTGGGCTAGGGGTGGCATTCCTCATCTCCGGGCTGGGTGGAGCAGAGGTGGTCATGGTCTCAGACTCCGGGTTGGATGGGGGAGAGACGGTCCTCGACTGGGACTCTGGGCTTGGTGTGGGAGTGGCGATCTTGGATTCCGATGGGCTGGCTGGGGGAAAGATGAACCTGGTCTCTGCCGGGCTGGCTGGGGAGACATGGACCTGGTCTCTGCCAGGCTGACTGAGGGAGACATGGACCTGGTCTCTGCCGGGCTGGGTGGGGGAGCGACGGTTGTCCATTTGGGGATGTGGCAGAGAGTGCCGGACCTGGATATGGGGCTCGGTCTGGGAGTGGCCATCTTCAACTTCCGGCTGTGTCGCGGAATGACTGGCCCGTTTCGGCGGGGTAAAGGACTGGCATTTTTATCCTTTGGGCTGGGCCCTGGAGTGGCAGTCCTGGATGGTGGGCTGGCTGCCACACCTGCAGACTCTTGGGCCTGCTGCCCTGCTTTCTGCCCCCTGAGGCCACTTCTCTTCCTCCTGGCACCTGGAGCACTCAGGCTCAACCTCCTCCAGTGTAGATGCAAGGGAGCTGCTGAGGTCAGGGTCAGCGTATGGCCTTACTTGGATCGTACGACCTTTACTTGGTGCTTGTTTGATTTGAGTATGAGATATGTGCCCATGACTCTACCAGATCTCCTCAACAGTAAGGCTGTTTTGATTTGTTCTGGATGAAATCCCATGTTGACCATCTGCTGGGTCACCCAGGGGTCCATGTCTGTGTTCGGTGGCTCTTGGTACGGCTCCAGTTCTTTTTCCTGCCGGAGGTTGAGCCAGGGGTGAGGCATCACGTCTACTAGAGTGCTCCTGTCCTCAGGGTCGAGGGTGATCAGTTTCCGTAGTAAGTCCTGTAGCTCCGACGTTAGATAACGTGGCATCGTGTACTGCGCACTCTGCACCAGCTCCCGCAGCTGCACCAGGCTCTTTGCCTTAAAAGGGACTGTCCCAATGACCATCTTGTACAGCAGGACTCCCAAGCTCCAGATGTCCACTGGAGGACCGTCGTAGGGTCGGTCTAGAAAGAGTTCAGGGGCCAAATAGTCAAAGGTGCTGCAGAACATGGTCAGTGGCGTGTCGTTGAAGGGCGCGCTGAGTCCGAAGTCTGTGAGTTTGACCTTCCTGTCCGCGTCTAGAAGCACGTTCCTTGGCTGCAGGTCCCTGTGGACGATGCCCTTGCTGTGGCAGTAGTGCAGGGCTGAGATGAGCTGGCGGAAGATGCCTCGGGCCACGTCCTCAGTCAGGCGGCGGCTGTGGGTCTTCAGATACTACCACAAGTCCCCTCCGGGCACGTACTCCATGATGATGAATGTGGAGGTTTTGGTGTGAATGACCTCAAACAGTTCGACGATGTTCGGGTGATGCAGAAGTGCCATAGAGTGCACCTCCTGCACAAAAGGTCTATCAAGGCTCAGGGTGCTACCCTGGTGGTGAATGGCTTTGACAGCCACCTTAGCCTGCGTGGCAATGTGGCGAGCCAAGCTCACCTTGCCAGAGCTGCCCCAGCCAGTGTTGCGCAGGACCTGGTAGTGGCCAACCTGAGCCCCCTGCACAGCAGAGATGGCTGCAAAGTCACAGGACATGGTGACTCGTCTATCTACACTCACTGACAAGGCTAACGATGCTAACTAGGCTCACTCACTAGGGTAATCAACATAACTGTACTAACAAAATAGACTAACGCTATCAGCTCTACTAACTCTAGTAACTGCTATCTGTGCTAAGGAACAGTAACTTTACTATGCTAACTATACGAACTATGCCAACAGTATTAACTCTACTAACTGTACTACGCTAAGACACAATGATAACTATACTAAGCCAACTAAAATACCAAAATATCAACCGTACTAACTACACTAACTACTACTAATGCTAACTAAATCAACAAAAAATTAAAGTAAAAAAATAAGAAAATAATTAAAATAACAACCAAAAATTAAAATAACAACAAAAAAGGGAGAAAATTAAAAGAATGAGGACAAAAAAGAACAAAAAATAATGGGAGAAGAGAACAAAATAATCAAAAATGAGAAAACAAAAATAAAATAAAATTAATGTGAAAAAAAAAAAGAAAGAAGACATATACCGGTATTAGAATGTTCTTGAAGGGGTAAGGAAGGTTGAGGCGTGGATAATGTGCATTTTGAAAAGTTCCTAAGATTCATGTTTTCACTCAGCCAAGAAGTGGTCCTGCCCTTTGAGAAACACTGCTCTGGTGTGTAGTAACTGTTTATGTAAAATGGTCATTGAAAAGCTATGTACAAGCAGTTGTTCTTACAACCTATTTTCTGCTGCTTAATACCATGGGATAGCCAGCAGTTCCCTTTGACAATCCTTTCAGGTGTATATTTATTTTGAATACCTTAAGTTTTCTTTTCTTTAATAAATGGAAGCTTGCTAAAAATGGAAAAAGATAGTCAAATCAAAGATATTGTGTGTCCCAGGCACAAACCTTGGTGTTAGAGATGCAACAATAAGATCGTCTTTGCCCAGAAGGACTTACAACTTGACAGAGAAAGATGGAAACACGTGGCCAAACTAGTAATTATTTAAACACGGTCTGGGCAAAAGCCATGATGACAGCTGAATGCGTTTAGCAGGCAATTCAAACACGAAGTATCATGAAGTTTAATGGGTACGACAGTAACAGGTTGTCCACGGTGTAATACATCATCTCCTGATTTCCACCAACGAGGTTCAGTTGGCTGAGATAGAGACGTAATAAGGATACACTAAGCAGGATTTTTTGGCACATTAGCTCTGGATGGCATGACTTTGATTACACAAGGGAGGGACTGAGCAGTTCACGTGCAGGAGAGGGAAGCGCTTACTCTCTGCGACTACAAGACACTTAATACATCTCCCAGAGTGTCAGGCGTTTTCATAAAGTTTTCTTCTCATCAGCTCTCTTCTCTGTTAAGAAAGATGTGTGACCTGGGGCACTTAACACAGTGCTTTGCTCATAGTAAGTATTCTGAACTATTAGCCATCATGAGATCGTGGGCACTGATGGCCACCAGGAAGTGAGTGCACACGGCCTCCCAGGTGCTACCTCTCAAGCACATGAGCTACACTCACTTCAAGGGAGTGCGATTCTTAAAGAGTTAGCCCATGGAAAGTCATTAAATAGAGAGAGAGTGGCCGCTACAGCAAAGCACACTGACACTTTTTAGCTCAGGAAACATTTTTTAAATATTTTATTTAATTCTATTTTATTTTATTTTTAATTCTTAATCTTATTTGGGTTCCATTGGCTTGTAAAAATTACATAGGTTCCAGGTGTACAGTTTTACATTACATCATCTATTTCTATGTATTGCATTATGTGCTCACCACCCAGAGTCAGTTCTCTTCCATCACCATATATTTGATGCCCCCCCCTACTCCCTCAACCCCCAATCTCCCACCAACGTTCCCCTTTACCCTCAGGTAACCAGTAAACTATGTCTGCATCCATGAGTTTTTGTTTCTTTGTTACTTTCAGTTTTATATTCCACCTAAAAGTGAAGTCATGTGTTTCTTGATTTTTTTAGATTGACTGGTTTTATTTAATATGCGGGCTTTCAGTTCTATCAGTGTTGTCACAAATGGCTGTATTTTTTCCTTTCTTATCCCTGAGTAGTGTTCCTTTCTGTAAATATACCACAACTTCTTTTTCCAGTCATCTATCACAGGACACTTTGGTTTTTTCCACCACTTGGCCACCTTGAACAGTGCTGCATTGAATATTGTGGTACACATATCTTTACGAATCAAAGATACAAAATCTATGTATAGAAATTCATAACACCTTTTTATACAAACAATGTAACTTTAGAAAAAGAAATGAGAACAACAATACCTTTTGTGATAACAACAAAAAGAATAAAATACCTAGGAATAAAAGTAACAAAGAATGTGAAGGACTTATACACAGAAAACTATAAGACACTTTTTAAAAAAATTAAAGAAGACACAAAGAAATAGAAAGATATTCCATGTTCATGGATTGGAAAAATCAATGTAGTTAAAATGGCCATATTACCCAAAGCGATATACATATTTAATGCAATTGCCATCAAAATCCCACAGGTATTCTTTCAAGAAATAGATTCTTAAAATGATCAGACTCATATGGAACCAGAAACTATCCTGAATCACGAAAGCAATCCTACAAAAGACAAAAACAAAAGCAAATATGAATAAGGCTGGAAGCATCACGTTCCCTGACTTTAGTTAATACTTCAAACTATCAATAATCAAAATAGCTTGGTATTGGCAGAAAAATAGACATACAGAACAATGGAAAACCCAGAAATAAACCCACAAATATATGGATAGATAATTTTTGACAAAGGAACAAAAAATATACAACAGAGGAAAGAAAGCCTCTTCAGTAAATATGGCTGGGGAAATGGGGGAAAAAACACATGCAAAAGAATGAATCTGGACTGTGAACTGTTACCATATACCAAAATTAACTGAAAATTATTTAAAGACCTCCATACAAGCCCTGAAACAATAAACTGCATAGAAGAAAACATCGGTACTAAACTTGTAGACCTTGGATTTACAGAGGACTTTATGAACTTGACCTCAAAGGCAAGGGAAGTAAAAGCAAAAATAAATGAATGGGACTATATCAAACTAAAAAGCTTTTGCACAGCAAAGGAAAATGTCAACAAAATATAAAGGAAACCCAATTGAATGGGAGAAAATATTTGCAAACAATGTCTCTGATAATGGGCTAATATCTAAAATATATAAAGAACTCGTACAACTTAACAAATAAAAAACAAATGATCTAACTGAAAAATGGACAGAAGACCTGTCCAACAGGTAAATGAACAATGGTCAATATCACTAGCAATTAAGGAAATGCAAATTAAAACCACGAGATACCACCTTACACCTGTTAGAATGGCTATAATCAACAAGACAAGGAATAACAAATGTTGGAGAGGCTGTGGGCTAAAAGGAACCCTCATACACTGCTGGTGGGAATGTAAATTGGTACAACCACTATGGAAGGCTGTATAGAGATTCCTCAAAAAACTAGGAATGGAATTACCATATGACCCAGCAGTACCTCTCCTGGATATCTACCCAAAAAACCTAAAAACCCTAATTCCCAAAGATATATGTACCCCAGTGTTCATCGCAGCACTTTTCACAGTCGTGAAAACAACCAAAGTGTCCCCTGATAGATGACTGGATAAAGAACTTGTGGTACATTTACACAATGGAATACTACTCAGCGATAAGAAAAGATGAAATACAGCCATTTGTGACAACATGGATGGACCTTGAAAACATCTTATTAATAAGCGAAATAAGTCAGATCGAAATAATCAAGAAACATATGACCTCACTTATAGGTGAATTATAAAACTGAAAGTGACAAAGAAACAAGAACTCATGGACACAGTCAACAGTTATAGTGGTTACCTGAGGGCAAGGGAGGGGGCATCAAATATATGGTGATGGAAGGAGAACTGACTCTGGCTGGTGAGCACACAATGCAACACACAGGTGATCTACTGTAGAATAATTGTACACCTGAAACCTATGTAATTTTTACCAACCAATGTCACCCCAATAAATTTAACAATTTAATAAACAAATAAGTAAGTAAAGATGGCTGACAAGTTGGTGCTGTTAACTGGGAGTTCAGTAGGGCTGTGAGCTGGGTTTCAGTTCCTCTCCATGATGGCCTCTCAGTGGGCTGCTGGGTTTCAGCAGCTGGCATCTTAAGAGAGAGGAAATAGAAGTTTCCAGTTTCATAAGGCTTGACCCTGAAATTGTCAGAATCACTTCAGAATGGTCAAGAAGTCACAGAGTCCAGTTTCAAGGGGGGGGGGGGGAAGCAGATCTCCCCTATATATAGAGAATAAGCATTAGAGAATTTTGGGAACATGTTTTGTCACAGTTTCGTCAGCAATCCTTTTTTTATTTCTTCTTTTTCTTTTTCTTTCTTTTTCTTTTTTTTTTCTTTGCATGGTATGGTAAGTGTACATGGCCCACAAACCCGTACATAGACTTATGTCACATACCCTTCAGATCTGTAAAATGGCTTTAATGTAAAAGCAAAGGGTTTTTGAAAAAAATGGGTGAAGGCATAGAATAAGGGTGCCAAAGTGAAGTAAACAAGAAAAAGATGAAAAATGATAGACTTAATCTGACATTAAACATTGAGATCAACACCAAAAGGTGTGGACTAGAAATAATCATCTGGACGTGTTTTTCTTCTCTCTTTCCCAGATCTGTACTTCACAAATTTAGGCACTTGGACTTGGTATATGTGGATAGTTATATAGTAAAGGTGGCATCTTAAATTTCTGGTGAAAGATAGACTTTTTAATAACCAGTGCTGAAATAACTTTGTTGTCATTTGACAATGATAAAATTAGATCACAAGAGTAAACTCCAGATGGGTTACAGACCTAAATATATTATAAAAACTGAGGGAGAAGCCAGGATGGATCAGCAGATTGAGTGCTCACTTTGCAGCCCCGGGGACCAAGGATCAAAAATCCCGGCCCCAGCCTGTGCGGACCCATATGCTGAACTGGGGTGTGTGCTTCCCATGCAGGAGGCCCCTAGCCCAGTTCCCGCCCTGCATGGCCCCCACCCACCTGCGCAGAACAAAACCATGTTGAAAACTGAGGATGTACATTCAGGGGTCTCCAAACTTTTCAGTCCGCGTGCCGCATTAACTATCAAACAGCAGTTTGGGGGCTGACTACACACTCGAGGTCCAAATAAAATGAATCAAAACATAGATGTTGTTTTTAATTATTTATTTAATATTTTATTCAGATAAAAAGGTCTCCACGGGCCAGATGAGAGGACCTTGCGGGCCCCAGTTTGGAGACCCTTGACAACAATGAAGACTGCTCTCAGCTCTCCCACTTCTCTCTCTCTGTCTCTCTGTCAAAAAAAAAAAAAAAAATTGAAACCAAAAAAGCACTGGAAGCATATACCGGTAAGTACCGCATGCTAACCGATTGCGCCACTGGAGCTCCAGTGGAAGAAAACGTGATTAGATTCCTCATTAATATTAGTGTAGGGGAAAAGCTTTTCAAACTATGTATCAAAGTCCAGAGACAATAAAAGACTGATAAATTTCACTATATAATTTTTTAATTGCTTGGTAAAAAACACCATAAACAAAGTCAAATGACAACTGATAAACTGAGAGACAGTACTTGGAGCATATACCACATTAGAAGGGTTAACATCCCTAATGTATAAAGAACTCTTCAAAATTGGGAGACAAAGTATTAAAAAGCCAATAGGAAAACGGGAAAACATATGCACAATTTACACACCAAAAAAATAAGATTTGGGGGGATGCCAGGATGGCTACATGAGTTGAGCACTCGCATTGCAGCCCTGGAGTGCGAGGATCAAATCCTGGTCCCAACCCGAGCAGACTCATATGCTGAACTGGGGTGTGCCCTCATTTCGGTTCTCACTGGAGCAAGCTGCATGCAGGAGGCACCCAGCCCAGTTCCTGCCCTGAATGGCCTGGCACCCACCTATAGAACAAAACTATATAGAAAACCAATGACGTGCAACTATGGAGACTGCTCTGGGCCCTGCCCCTTCTTTCTGTCTCTGTCTCTCTGTCAAAAAAAATAAAAATAAATCTTAAAAATAATGATAATAATATAAATATTTCAAAGTAGCCATCAAATATGAAAAATATGTTCACATTCATATTTAGAAAATACAAATCAAAACGATACAAATTAAAACAGCACCGTGATAACATTTTTCACTTATCAAATTGGCAAAAAAATTGAAGTATGCTATACACTCTGTTGGTGAGACTGTGGGGAAATAGGCATTCTTATTATGCATTACCACTGGAGTGCAAACTCATGAACTTTCTGGGAGGTAATTTGGTATTACCTAACAAAACTACATGTGCACTTAGCTTTTGACCCAGTACATCTACTTCTAGGAACATATCTTGAAGATAAACCTTCAACAATAGGAAAATACATATGCACACAGCTTTCATTGCACACTGTTTGTAATTGCAAGCTACTGGAAACAAATTGTTTACACATAGGAGATGGTTGGATAAACTATGGCACATTCACACCACAAAGTACTCTGCAGCTATAAAAAGGAATGAGGAAGCTCTCTATTAACTATCAAGGAATGTATTCCAGTACATAGTGTTAAGTGAGAAAAAAAAGCAACGTGTAAAATTGTTATCTATAGTGTGCTATCCTTCATATAAGAAAATACACATGTATCTGCTCACTTCTACGAAAGAAGGAGATAAACCAGAAAATAAAGAAATTGGTTACCTACAGGGGATGGGTAGAAAAGGGTTGGAAAGGGAATAGGGCAGCAGAAATGAGGAGAGGAGTAACACTTTTCTGAAGTCTGAAATATTAAATGGGAAATTCCAGAAATGAACAATTTGTACGTTTTCAATTGTTCACTGTTCTGAGTACTTCTCGCTGTCTTGCTCAGTTCCACCGTGGATGTGAATCATCCCTTTGTGCAGATAGCCACACTGTATACCTACCTGCCTATTAGTCTCCTAAGAGCGATGTCCATATCACAGAGGTTACCAGAGAGAGACAGAGAGAACACATTCACATAACTTTAATTACAATATATTGTTGTAATTGTTCTATTTTATTATTAGTTATTGTTGTTAATCTCTTTATTGTAACTAATTTATATATTAAACTTTACTGTATGTATGTATGTACAGGAAAAAACATGATGTATGTAGGGTTCATTGCTATCCTAAGTTTTAGGCATCTACTGGTAGTCTTGGAACCTATCCACTGAAAATAAGGAGAAACTACTATAATATAATTAATTTAATATATTAATACTATTAATTAATATTAATAAGATGATATTATCTTTCTCAAGAGTGAGGTGTGCCAAGGCATGGGAGACACGTAAGAGGTTAGTTATAAGTAAGACTATTGGGGGACATTCGAATGTTTCAGATTTGAGCCAAATCCTGCAAGGGTTTCCTGGCCTTGACGCTATTCCATTAACAGAGTCTTCTAAAGAAAGGAGTTGTAGTCTTTCTCCAATCTTATCCACAAGATTCCCACTTTACTTTCTTCTGCCCCCATTTTTCCTTTTTCCTGACTGGCCCCCACCAACTTCCTCCACCACTCTCTCTCCTGTGGGATCAAAGATGGCATGGAATGGAACAGCTGTGTGGTCACTCAGTGACAAGGGAACTACAGACCTCTCCTTAACCTCTACCAAATCTAACACAAGGCTTTTACACACGATGGGTGCCCGATCAGTGTTTGCCAAGTCGGACTGGATCCGTTGTCATTCGTGACAGAAGAGAAATGAAAAGGCCAGGAGGTAGGTTACAGGGTGTGCACTGCAGGGCTGCTGGCACTGGAATCTCCTGGGAGACCAGGGCTCTGCACGGGTAGGCAGCAAAGGGGCAAGTGGGCCGGGGCTCCTCCGGCCTGTTCTCAGGCAAACTGGAGCAGGGCCTTGGCATACGCAGTATGTGCCTGGAGAAAAAGATACCGTGTTTCTAATTCTCACCAAGCTGTGTCTAACTCAGAAGGATGTCTGTTCTCTTTACATGATGGCACTCTATGGTAGAGGCAGCAAGGGTGCTATAACCCAGGGGTGCTTGGTTACAGTTTCCTGAACCCTAACCCATCCCCACCTAAATCACAGTCTCAGGGGATAGCACCCAGGAATCCACAGGGTAAACAAGCCCTCCATGTGCCACTTGAGCAGAGTAAGCACTGAGGCCACTGATCAGGGCGACAGGCTTGTATATATAAGGTTCCAGAAACTCTTAGAAACGTCCCTGGGCAATAAAGAGATTTCAGGAAAGTTGTCTTTTGTTTTCCTGCCCCCAACCGCACCCCACCCCACCCCCACCCCTGCTGTTGATCTTTTAACTGGTGTGGCTAAGGTTTAAAACTAATGGATACTTTTTTTCCTTGAGTAAGAAATCTCATGAGAGAAGTTTTCTCAAAATAAGGTAATTGGTCTAAGTCTGGGGTGCTGGTTTCCTCTCAGGCTGCTCTTCTGGGCTGGGCGAGGTAGAGCAGGCCTTCCCACTGCTGTAAAGTAACCTTCCCAAGATAGGAACCTCAATTTCAAAGAACGTGAGAAACCTCCTGGGGCGGCCACTCCTTGCTCAGTTCTTTGTGTTAACATCCACAGAAGCACCCGAGTCACCATTTCCCCCATTCAAAAGAGAAAATCAAAAATAGTGGAAGAAACAGAAACCCAGAGCTTTGACTGTTGGGCTGAAGACTATTTTGGCTACTATACTGAGGAAGTAAACTTTTATACAGCCTAACTGGCAGTCAGTATACAAATATTCTGGATGAAGCTGCATGCTATAGAATATACACACCTTACCACTGATCGGGCTTCAAGGCACTCAGGGAATGATCAGGTCTCAAGCTGCTATAAGAACTAACAGCAGCCAATTTGAATGTAAGCAGCCAGTTTGAATGCACAAAAACATAGAGTATATATTGAGTGAGGAGAGCCAGGGGGAAGATGGGATGATTTTATAATTGCAGGCAAGCTTTTATTCTATGAAAATCATGGGGTAGAGAAGGACGCCAGGATAATTCAGTGGTTCAGCATTTGCCTGGCAACAGCGAGGTCGCACATCCAATCCCTGCCTTAACCCATGCAAACCCATGTGCTGAACTATAGCGCAACTGGTAACCACCAAGATCACGTAGCAGCGAAGGTTCTTGCCTCCCATGCAGGAGGCCTCCAGTTCTGTTTCCATCCCACGTGGCCCCATGTCCACCCGTATGGAATGAAACCGTGTCACAACTAATGGTGTACAATTATGGAGACTGCTCTGGGCCCTCCTCCCTTCTCTCTCTCTTTCACCTTCTCTCAAATGATAAAAAGTAAATAAGAAAATCACAGTATAAACTTCTTGAAAACTTGCTTAGTTTCTCTGAAATATCATGGAGAACATATTCATTTATTCATTCAACTGGAATTTTTATTGAATGTCAATTGTGTGCCAGGCATTGACTAAGGGTTAAAGACAAAAAAGTACAGAGAGCTACAGAAATAAGCATGATCCCTTTACATTGTTTTAAGTCACTGGGTTCACTTTTATGTTTCCCAAATGGATACTTCTTATTTGGATTATGAAAGAAATGCTAATTATAAAAAAATAATTTATTTTTCAGATGATATACAATATTATAGATAAAAGTAAAAAGTATCCATCAGCCATTCACCCACAGATAATCATCCAGCATTTCAATGTATAGCTTTTTCTATTTTTTCTAAGATTTGAGTCTTAAAAGGGAATGCAAAAGAAAATTCAAATGTGTTTTTTAGCAGTTCCTGTGGTGCTTCCTCTCTTCCCAGGCCCCAAATATGGGAAGCTATCACCCAAAACTATGGTTTCTGTCAACTCCTACCAGAGTTTGGGATATGAGGAAGAACTGGGGCCTAGTACTTGTACGTCTGGTGGCTAACGGGGTCCTGGGAGAAGGCCACCGCTCACGTGGCTTCCAGGGCTGTCTATGTGCGCCATCTCTGTTGCCAGGAGCCAGCCTGGCATGAACGAAGTCCCCGAGTTTGAGCTGTGGGAATTGAGACAGACCAAATGGCCTGGACTGTCCTCAATAGGAACAGCCCCGAATAGCTTTATTGCTTATCTTATATAGCAAAAGTTTACCATTACAGGGAACAGGCATTAGCATAGCAAAGCACGGTGTAAACAGATTTTTACAGGAGATATCAGCTCCTTCCAGTAAAGGCTTTGATATGTAGATCATGGGCTCCAAATCTGTCTGTCTATCAGCCTGCCTTCTTGCCAAACTGATTTTTCTATATCTAATCACCCAACTACCCCCCCCACCACCACCACCACCCCCACCACCAAGGACATGAAAGGGGGGACTGAGGTTTTGCCATCAAGGCCCCAGGCCAGTCCCTCCTGTTAGGCCCAGGAAACCGAGGCTTTGCCATCGAGGCCCCTGGAAACCTTTCCATTCAGGCTCCACACCGGCTCCCTACACATCTCCAGCTGGCATCAGGCATTGCCTGTCAAGAAGGGAACAAGGTGGGAAGCCGGGATGGCTCAGTGGGTTAAGTGCTCACTTTGTAGAGCCGGGGACTGAGGATCGAATCCTGGCCCTGGCCCGTGAGGACCCATATGCTGAACTGGGAGCTCCCGCAGTTCAGTTCTCTCTCTGTCTCTCTCTCTCTCTCTCTGTCAAAAACAATAAAATAAATTTAAAAAGAAGGGAACAAGGGGTCGTGATGGCAGGCCTGTTAGTGGGCTCCTACTGTGTGCCAGGCCCTGCATGAGGCTTTTGAAATGCATCAGGGAACATAACCCAGAGAATGCCCTGCCCTGTGGAGCTTACATTTCAGATTGGGGACTTACTTCTTCCAAAGCCAAACTAATAATTGTGAAAGAAATGAGCAACAGAAACGGAAGAATCACAATATGTTTACTTTCTCATGAGACTGACAAAACAACTTTGTTTAGAGAAGTGCGCTTGCTTCCTCTTAAATGAAAAATAGGTACATGTCCCAGAAGTAGACTCTAGGACCCACCCAATAAGTGTGAAGTTTCAGCCCAAGGTGAGAGTTTCTCTTATTTCCCCATCAGAAGGGAGCTGACCAACCCACACCATCTGTTAACCTTTTTTTTTTTTTTTTTTTTTTTTAAGATTTATTGTATTGTTTGAAAGAAAGAGAGAAAGAGAAGGGAGGAGAGCCCAAAGTAGTCTCCATAGTTGTACATCATTAGTTGTGACGTGGTTTCATTCCACACAGGTGGATGTGGGGCCGTGTGGGGTGGGAACTGAACTGGGGGCCCAAAAACCCTCACCATCATCCAAGTGGTTACCATTTACACCCAGTTTAGAACATGGGTTTGCACGGGCCGTGGCTGGGATTCAATCCCTGGACCTTGTGGTTGGTCAACCTGTTGAGCTATGCTGGCATTCCATCTGGTATTTCCTTGTGATTAGTTAGGATAGTGTCTGCCAGATTTATCCACTATTAGGCTGCAATTTTCCCCTTTGTAATTATTAAGTAGATAGAGGGAGATACTTTGAGAAATATCTTGTTTCTCATACTTTCAAAGTCTACTAATGTTAGCATTCATCTGTGACCCTTACCTACAATTATTACTGTGGTGTTTGCCAAAGGCTGACCTTGTACTTCCATCACCCCTTCTACATTCATTAATGGGAGCTCTACAATAAGGAACCACTCATATCCCTTCTCCCTCATTTTTAAACTTTTAAAAATTATATCAGTATAGAACTATTGATAGCTATTTTAGTCTATGACTTATAATCTAATATTAACATTATTTTGTTGTTCAAATGGTCCCAGGTTTGGTCATTGGGAAAGCAGAGGTCCTGTCTCTAATCCATTTTTCAACCCTTTTATACTTTTTGGCCCTGCAAGATGTTCCAGACTTATCTTGTGCTTTCCCTGTCCCAGCCCTATAATTTCTCCCATGAACTCTGGTGCTTCTGTATGGGAAAATGGTATTTACAAATCAAGATTTGGGCATAATGTACGTTCATTGATACTGGAGTTGTTGCTTCTAGGTCCTCTCGATGGAGAGGGCTAGGAAATATAATTTATGTATTCATACATATACACACATTTCTATATCTGTTTGTGTGAGTGTGTATAAATAACCATGAGTTCATACCTCTGATTCCAATCCAACAGCACATTCTGGTTGGTGTTATCTATTTATGTGTTGACTTCATATGTGAAATATTAGCATGTTTCAGAGGCAGAGACATACAAAAAGGTACACTTAGAAAAGTATCACCCCCATCCCTACTACTCCATTCCCATTTTCCCGTTCTTTCCACCCATTTACTGTGAACAAATATTATTCGTTTCCAGTTTCTTCTTCCTGTAACTTTATTGCCCAGTTGTACAGGGGAAGCTGGGATGGCTCAGCGGGTTAGGTGCTTGCTTTGCAGCCCTGGAGCCTGAAGATCAAATCCCAGCTCGAGCCCATGTGGACCCACATGCTGAAGTGGGGTGTGCCCCCAGTTCAGTTCTTGCCGGGGCCTGTGTGGGAGGCTCCCGGCTCAGTTCCTGCCCTGCGCAGCCCTGTGCCCACCTGTGGAGTGAAACTATATGCAAAACTAATGCTGTCAACTATGGAGACTGCTCGAGGCCCTTCCCCATTTCTCTGTCTCTCTCTCTCTCTCTGTAAAAAAACAAACAGTGTGAGAAGTTTCTATTTACATATCTCAATGTCACTGATCTTTTCCTCAGCACGTCCAGTCTAATGAGCTCATCAAAGGTATATCCATTTCTGTATTGTTGTTTTTTTAGTTCTAGCATCTCCTTTTATTTTTTTCCACCTTTCTAATTTTTATTATTTAGTAATTGTTAAATTTATTGGGGTGACAGCATCTCCTTTGAATTCTCCGTTTTGATCTCTCTGCTTACATTATGCATCTGTTCTTGAATGTTGTTTACCTTTCCATTAGAGCCCTGAGCAAATTAATCCGTTTTAGGTTCCTGGTCTGATAATTCCTACATTCCTGCCATAGCTGCATCTCGTTCAGATGCTTGATATCTCTCTTCAAATTGTGTGTTTTCTTGCTTTGTATCATGCTTTATAATTTTTTGGGTTTAAAGCCAGACACGATGCATCAGGCACTGGGAACTGAGGCAATTAGGCTTTAGGGTAAGGCTTTATGTTAACCTGGTTAGGTAGGAGCTATGCTGCACTTAGCGTTTGCTGTAGCTTAAGAGGCTGTCTTCTGTTTCCTCTACTTTCCGTATTGTTTTCCTTCCTTGTTGTGTTGTTTCCCTAAGAAATCTTTCTTAAAAGGTCTGTCTTGCAGCTCTGTCATAATCTACTGATAATACACTGTTGCTCCAGTGATAGGGTGTTTGGGAAGCATTCTGTAATCTTATGCTTATATCTCTATTTTTCATTTGGCCTAAGTCCCTGGGCTGTGACTTTCAGAAGTATTTCTTAGTCTTTTCCCACCCCTCCTTTTGATATGATACAAGAAGGCTAAAGGGGACTGGACATGTCTAATTGCCTTTTCCCCACGTCAAGGCTCAGAGAAAGTAGTTTCACTTAGAGGGCAGGTCTTAAATATGGAAAATGATCTGGGCATGTTTCAAAATAGTTACATTCTCCTCCCCTGCCTGCCTGAAACACAGGGGGTCCCTGATCTTAATCATGAGAACTTGGTGGGGGTTCCTGGGGTTAATCCTAGAAATCGCTAGAGCTTCCAAGAGTGGATACTTGGGGGTTTTTAACTGTCAAGCCAATCCGCACAACCTCCAATAGTTTGTCAGTTACCATTTCACTGTTCACATTAGTTACTGGCTTGAGCAGATTCTGTTCCTGGAAAGCTGATTGCTACTATGATTCTATTTGCCTGTCTCTCCAGTTTTTGGAGTGAGGGTTTGCTCTGTGACTGAATTCTCTGATGTATCTAAGAAAAGCCATTAATTTTTCAGCCTGTTCAGCTTTTTACTTGCTGTAAGGATGGTGTGATAACTTCCAAGGTCTTTACATGATAGAGCTGAAACTGGTAGTTGCCCACAAACTCTCTTGAGTCTGTTCCCCATTTTCTCTATTATGGTAGGCTAAAATAATCCTCTCTGAGGCGCCTTCCCTGATCTTTCTCTGCTAAATGAAAAGCTCCCCGCTATGTGCTCTAGTATGTGGTACAACTACAAGTATTAGACTGATTACCTGTTGGTTCTGTGACTCTGTGAATGCCTGGAGGACCGGCATTACGGCTTACCCTTGCATTTCTAGCATAGGGTATAACCGTCTGCTGAATTAGAAGAAAAAGGAAAATAAAAACACTGTTCACTAATTTAAAACAAACTTTTATTTGGTTCACTTCTCCATTTATTAGAATAACCACATTTGGAGAGGCACAAAGCACTTAATTTTTACATGACTACAAAGTTTTCACAAATCCCAAACTTTTTAGCCACAGACATTTTACTTACTCCATTTAAAGAAAAGCTTTCAAAACATCTGAGTTAACCTGATACATAGAGACCCTGGATATATGGAACTACATATTTTTAAATGTTTGTACTTCCTGCTCTAGTCACGTCTTCTTTAAATGGAATCCAGCATAAAAGGGATTGAAATGTAAGGTCATGATGCAAATGCTTTGGAGATAGTGAAATTAATCTGTACAACATGGAAAAAGACGAAGTGTGCACAGAAGTTCTACAAGGACTCACTGAGCCATCTGGGCTTCCATGGCTTGTGCTGTCCATTCTGGTGCTGTCTGACTAATTTTCTCCAAAAGGTTATTCACTTGGAAACAGAGTGATTGGATCTGCTTGTCCCACGTGGGCAGGGCTTCTCGTGCTAGAAAAAAAGAAATAACATAAAAAATTAAAATTACTCATTTATATTCATAGCAAGTGATGATTTGATAAATACAGTAGTACTCACTTTTAAAAGTTTACTCCAAAAATCTTGGCTAATAAAATTAATCTAATTAAGCAATAGTTAAGAAAAGTGCTGCAATCACTGGCACAGAGTATAAAACAAGACATATATACACAGATCATTATTATTTGTGAAAATAAAACCAACCAACCAAACAACCTCCACTACAACCACAACAATAACAGCTTCATGGAAACCAACTGTCTTACCCCCAATAATTCATAAAACACTGCCATCTACTGGGAAAAGTGAACCTATTTATGGTATATATTTAAGGCTGTCTCTACTTGACTCTGAAGGATAAATATTTTAATACTTAAACCCAAAACAAATAAACAAAAAAAAACTCATCATGAATCCAGCAGGTTTTTCTCTATATCAGCAATATGCAGCTGAAAATGAAAAAGGGGGGTGGGTGGGAGGATCCCGTTTAAAACATCACCAAACTTTACAAAAATGGGCACAGAATTAACAAAGAAAAAACTACAAATCTTTATAAAGAACATAACTCTAATACACACAAATCACATTCCCAGATGGCAAGATGCAGTATCAGTCCTTTCCTACTGATATGTAAGTTTAAAGAAATTACAGACAACCCCCCACCCCTTTTTTTGTTTTGCTTTCTAAATAGGACAAAATTACTAAAGTTAATATGGAAGAATTGAAGTTTGAGAATAGTCAAAATAACTACAAAAATTGAAAACAGCAGTGGGATTGCAGTATATGGATACAATATTATTCAGCCTTAAGAAGGAATGAACTACTACTATGTGCTACAACACGAAAGAAGAAGGAACGAGTTGTAACCGGGCACAGGATTTCCTTTAAGGGAGATGAAAATGTTTGAAACTTGGGAGATGGTGGCTGCACACCACTGTGAACATACTAAATGACACTGAATTCTTCATTTTAAATTTGTTATTTATTTTTAAAGATTTATTTTACTGTTTTTTGACAGAGACAGGGAGAGACAGAGAGAGACAGAGAAAGGGGGAGGGCCCAGAGTAGTCTCCATAGGTGTACGTCATCAGTTTTCAACATGGGGCCTCCTGCATGGGAAGCACACCTCAGTTCAGCATATGGGTCTGCACAGGACAGAGCTAGGATTCGATCCTCAGTCCCCAGGTCTGCAAAGCGAATGCTTAACCTGCTGAGCCATCCCAGCTTCTCCAAATAGTTAATTTTATGTTATGTGAATTTCAACTTGATTTTAAAAAATAGTAGAGGGTTAAGTGTCACTTTACCAATAGTAAAATTTACTATAAATTTATTATATTGTTATAGATCAATAGAACTAAACAAAGTATAGAAATAGATCCAAACATATATGTGAAACCTAATATATGAAAAAAGACAGAAAGGATGTTTTATTTCATAAATGATACCTGCATGATTGGCAATCCATCTTCAAAAAAAACAACCAGGCTATAGCTTAAAATTATACACAAAAAAGCAAGCTGCATACAGATTAAATTTCTAACTATAAAACAATAAAATATTAAAAGAAATTTTAGGAAAACATTAACTTTACACCAAGGTAAAGGAGACCTTCTTAATCAATATAGGAAACTCAAAAGCTATAAAATTAAAAATGGACATATTTGGCTGCAAAAAATTTTTTTAATGTGTTTATGGTATGTATTGCCTTACAAAAACATAACTGACAAAACAGGAAAAATACTTGTAACACATATAGGAAACACAGAATTAAATTTTTCATTCAACCAAAAGCTACAGCAATCTGATACTGGAAGACATGAGGAAGGAAAGAATAGATTAAAAAAAAAAAAAGTAACATCAAGGGGAAGCTGGGATGGCTCAGCGGGTTAATCACTCGCTTTGCAGCCCCAGAACCTGAGAATAGAATCCCAAGGATGGAATCCCAAGGATGTCCCTCTGGCCCAGGCGGACCCATATGCTGAGCTGGGGTGTGCCCCCAGTTCAGTTCTTGCCGGGGCCTATGCAGAAGGTTCCTGGCCCAGTTCCTGCCCTGTGCAGCCCCGTGCCCACCTATGGAGTGAAACTACATGGAAAACTAATGCTGTCAACTATGGAGACTGCTCTGGGCCATCCCTCTTCTCTCTGTCTCTCTCTGTCTGTCAACAAACAATAAAAATAAATCTTTAAAGAAAAAAAAAGTAACATGAAGTCACGAAGAAGAAATGCTAATGGCCAATAAATGGAAAGATATTAACTTTATTGGTGCCAAGGAAATGTACAATAAAACAATAATGTAGTATCCCCCCCCCACCCCACCCCCAATTTAAGATAGAAAGAGGAATAATATCTAGCTATTGATTCTCTCATTTCAGTGTTAGTACAAATGGCTATACCATTCTGGGAAGCAAACCAGTAGTAGCTATTTCTTTTTCTGTTTTGGCTTATTTCCTTCAATATTGAAACATACTTGGGTCTCTCTCATTTTAGCAAAAATTCTTTTACCTTTCAGGACTCATCTGACTTTTCAACATATTGAGTAGGGTTTCCTTTTAGATTACTCCCCTACCCCCATCATCTGGACTTCTGTCATCTCCTTCACCCCATTCTCCTGCTTTCCCTCCTATTTCTCCAGGTATTCTTCCCAGTTATCTTTATAGATTTCTATAGTGCCTTTAAAGTTAAATATTGGAGCTGCTTAGGGCTTACTTCCAGGCCTTTAGTCCTTGACTCTGCTACATTTCCCTAGGCACTCTCATCTATCCTCACTGATTCAGTTACCATCTCTATTCAAACAATGCATAGATTTACTTTTCTGGTGTAAATCTCTCTTGAGTCCCAGATCAAGTGGCTCTAATTGATTATTAGGCATTTCTCACCTGATTGCTTTGTGGGCTGCTCAGAATGGACATATCTTAAATTGAATTCATTATCTCCCCTCCTTGCCTGCTTCTAACAACAACCAAGCAACCAACCAGCCATCCAAATACAGCATCGTTCACTTTCTCCAGCATTAGTTATCCTTGCTTTCTCCTCTTCTTAGCTGCCCAGAGAACTTTTAATTTTATCTCCTAGATATGTCTGGAATTCAGGTACTTTCCTTCATTTCTGATTATCACCAGCTCATTCTGAAACCCCATAACCTCTTCTAGGCTTGAGAAATTGCTTTTAACCTCTTTTTCTGATACTTATAATTGTTCTAGCCCAGTTGCCCTAGCATAGCCAGAGTGATTGTGATCTTTTAAAAATGCAAACAAAGGACAATGCCGGGATAGCTCAGCATGTTGAGTGCTTGTCTCCCAATCACAAAGTCAGGGTTCAATCCCCAGCACCAGTGCAAACTCATAGGCTGAAATGCGGTGCAACTGGTAACCGCTGGGATGGGAGTGAAGTTCTCACCTCCCATGCAGGAGACCCCCAGTTCAGTTCCTGCCCCTCACAGCCGCACCTCTGACCTGTGTGGAATGAAACCGTATCACAACTAATGATACACAACTATGGAGACTGTTCTGTCTCTCTCTTTCTCTCTCTCTCACACCTTCTCTCAAACAATAAAACAAATCTTTAAAAATATGCAAACAAAAAAAAGAAATAAAAAATAAGTTATTAAATTATATTATTCTCTTCTTTTTTAACAATCTAATGAATTGCTTCCCATTGCTTATAAAACAAAGTTCTACAAAGTCTCCAAAGGTCCTACATGATTTTTTTTAAGTTTTCTCTTTCCAATCCAACCATACAGGTCTTTTTGTTTTGTTCGAACATGGTAAATTCTTTCCCACATCAAACATTCTGAAACTTCTACCCCTCTCCATAGCCAGTCTCTCCAGCAATCTTTTATTTGTCCCCATGTCTTAGCTTGAGCAATGTTAATTAGTAATGATTTTCCTTGCTTCCCCAGGTTAGGTATGGTTTTAAGTTATATGTTCTTGTTACCCTGAATTTCCTCCTAGCATTAATCATAATTATTTTCATTTCTGTAGTTATTTGTTTAAATGTCTGTTTCTGCTAACAAGCTAAGCTTTCTGGAGGTGGAAATTAAGTCTCTCTTGTTCTTCATGGCATATCCAACATCTGTTTCAGTGCCCCATAAGTTTTGAAAAACAAACATAGTATATGATGAACAAATAGTATAGCAGAGGGGGTTACCAAGTAGAAAGACCACCTAAATTAATGTATACCAACTTGACAGAATATGTAATATTATTATTCCTGATTCTTAGATTTATAAAAATTACGATAAATATGCTCATAATAACAAAGCACTACAAGGATAAATAAAGAGTTCATAATGTATTTTCACTTCCACTTCCATTCCTCAAATCCCAGCTCCCTAGCATAACCAATATTAGTTTACAGTCTTGTGTGTCTTTCTGTATGCTTATACAGACAAGTAAAAACATGTAGTAGGCATGTCTAACCTGTGACCCAGGACAGCTTTAAATGAGGCCCAATACAAATTCTTAAAAGACTGTGAAATTTTCTTTTTTTTTTTTTAGCTCATCAGCTATTGTTAGTATTAGTATATTTTATGTGTGGCCCAAGACAATTTTCCTTCCAATGTGGTCCAGAGAAGCAAAAAAGTTGGATAACAGCTAACATATAGAGATTTTTTTTTAAGTAGTTTATTTTAAAGTACATAAAAATCTGCAAATTGTTTTTAAAAGTTAATGCGCCATGACATAGTTCCAAGTCAGTAGATATAAATCTAATTTATTTGTTTTAATAGCTGTGTAGTATTTCATGGAGTTCAACTATTCACCTATCGATGTCACATTCAATTGATTTCCTTGTGTTTATCTTTATATACTGGTATACTTAGTTCTATGCGACAGAGTCTCAAAAGATGCACCCTTTGTTGCAACAGAAAAATTAACTGCTAAGCTCAGGTTCCTAAAAATGTTTGTTTAGTGATGGTAGCAGAGGTCTGAGAAGAGATCCAAAGTATATAATACAAGTGGAAGAGCTGGAGAAGGAGACAGAAACCATTGCCAGTATAATATAAAGGTATTTAACATTTACAAGTTTATAAAATCTGATTTAAAAAAAGTGAAGATAATTTTGCACAAATAGTTTTGTTTTGTTTTTCTGTGAAATAGGAAACAGGTTCTTTGCTGAGATAGGAGAAAAGTCAGAGATTTAGGAAAAATAAATCTGAAATAATCAATTCAGAGTAGGAAAAAGAATAAACTAAATAAATACATCAAGAATCCTAGGCAGTATCCAGGACCCGGCCCTGAATTTGTAGTGGAGTATCAAGTTTGTCTAGTACTCTAACTCTTCTTCAACATCAGTTAGCTACTCAAGTACAGGCATAGAAAAGATGGAGAAAGTGTTCATTCAAGGTGAAATTTTGCTAGACAGCTGGAATGAAAAGTTAACAGACAAGTGTTCTGGGGCATCTGTGAAAGAGTAATAAAATAAAGAATCATGAAATCTAAGCTGGAGAGAGGAGCTTCACAGACACAAAAGGGTGAGGCTGACCAGAAGAAAGAAAAAATCAACAGGCCAGAGACTTCAAAGAATTAAGGAAAGAGTTTAAGTTGAAGTAACTGAGACAGACCAGTACAAGAGAGGAAAATGGTTATGGTCAGAGTGTGCTATTTCAAATTAAAATTTTATAAGTGAAATGGTCTGAGAACAGCAAGGTCCACAGTGTAAATGAGGTAGGAATAGGAGCTGAGGAGGTATCAGACAACGAGAAAGTCGAGAGATCTTTATCTGTATGCCTCCATTAGTTTAATGAGCTGGTGAACAAGAAATGCAGCTGTCATTTCTACATGCCCGATACATGGTATGTGTTTAATAAATGTTTGATAAGTAAATGAACAAACTGACAATAATTCCAGTTTCAAATTTTCCATAGCATTGCATTAGGTAGACACATGAATTTATATTCATATAACAGTATTTTATATCATTTCTTTGATAAGCTTATTCCAATAAAATTCTAGGTCAACAAAAATTGTTCAGCATGTTTTAATCATAAATATACAATACCTGACATTTCATTAAGACAGAAACAAGTAAAACTTACTTTCAAAATGAACTATTCCATCAATTTGATCAATAAATCCATTCATACGTCCTTCTGTTATCATTTGTGATGCTATCTTTTCTGCCTGTTAAAAGAAACAACAACATATACTCTCAGGCACTTTAATTACCACATCTAATACATTCACACAGGATAAACAAATGAAAGCTCTTGGTTTAACTATCCATCACAAAGCTTACATACTTGCATATCTGCTATTCATTGTAAATCTTATAATACGCCTATAATATTCTCTCCAATTCTTTCTGGGTACAAGCCACTATTTTAAGTTAACTGGCATTTGTTTTGCTTATTGTGAGATTTTGGACATGAATCTAGCCCTCTTACTAATTTTTGTCTCTGTTTAACATCAAACTAGTTATCAGTTCATAAGTTATATAAATAAATAAGTCTAACCACTGTATACCTGAAACTAACAATATTAAACTATAATTTTAAAACAAATTAGTCAAGAGGCTATAAAGTTCAGCATAGGGAATATAGGCAATAATATTCTAATAACTGTACAATGTTAGATGGGTAATAGACTTACTGGGGTTATTACTTTGTCAGTTATACAAATGTCTAATCACTATGTTGTTCTGTACGTCTGAAACAACAAAAATACTCAAACTAAATTTTGTTTTTCTCACTGAGATCCACACCTCAAAAAAACCCGATTTTCTTATTTTATTTCATGTCAATTTCAGTGTTTATCATCCCCAAATCTCTTTAAGAAGGTAATATTTTTGAAAAAAAAATTGAAAAGAGGAATAGATATTCAATTTTAAAGATTTATTTTATTGATTTTTGGCAGAGAGAAACAGAGACAGAGAGAGACATAGAGAAGGGGGAGGGCCCAGAGCAGTCTCCATAGTTCACATTAGTTTTCCATATAGTTTCACTCCACAGGCGGGCACAGGGCTGTGCAGGGCAGGAACTGGGCCGGGAGCCTCCCACATAGGTCCCGGCAAGAACTGAACTGGGGGCACACCCCAGTTCAGCATGTGGGTCCGCCTGGGCCGGGGCCTGGGCCGGGATTCGATCCTTGGTCCCAGGGGCTTCAAAGCGAGCGCTTAACCCACTGAGCCATCCCAGCTTTCCCGATATTCAATTTTAAAAGAGAACTGAAAGGATTTAAAAGACAAAGGGGAGAAATAGGTCCTCTACCTACGTAGTTCCTAAAGAAATATTTCATGTTTACTGTGTGTAAGAAATTGGGGTTATGACTCAGCCATTTTAATAATTCTGACCATCTTCACAATCAATCCTAAATCACTTCTGAGCAGACAGTGACTAACATTTATTGCTAAAATGTATTCACTTCCTTTAATCTCAGTAAGCGATAATACCTCAGAGTCTAAAAAAAAAAGCATCTTTTAATGGCAACTGAAGCCTTGGTTCCCAAAGTGTTCCACTTCCTTTACTATGTATTGAATGTGCACATATAAAGAAACTGTGTTACTCAATGGTTTGGTGGTTATCTGAAAAGGGGGAAGGAGTGGGGAGGGAGAGTTGCGGGGGAGGTGGGAATGGGCACCAGATAATATGGTGATGGAAGGGGAGCTGATTCTGGGAGGTGCGCACATAATGCGATGCATGGGTGATGTGATGTGGACTTGTACATCT
Source organism: Craseonycteris thonglongyai (assembly GCA_004027555.1). Classification (NCBI taxonomy): domain Eukaryota; kingdom Metazoa; phylum Chordata; class Mammalia; order Chiroptera; family Craseonycteridae; genus Craseonycteris; species Craseonycteris thonglongyai. Next base: position 26,971 of record PVKE010002299.1, on the reverse strand, counting down.
GGAAACTATCTAATTGTTACCAATCAATGTCACCCCATTAAATTTAACAATAAAAAAAAAAAAGGAAAGAAACTGTGTTAGAAAATCCTAAATTAAAATTGCACTAACATATAAAAGGGAATGTGACCCATATAATTACATGACTTTAAGGTTGGCAAGTTAAGTAAAAGTAAGGTTAATTACTTGCTTTTACTATAATTTAAAATTAAGGGACTATTCTGTAAATAGTACTGGAAATATCCTACGTACTGTAGGTACTTTGTTGTGATTTATACATAGCCAACTCTTATCACAACAAAGAATAAAATGAATTCCCTAATAACTCAATCAACTTCTTAAATTAAATCAAGCACAGAAGTTACAATACAATAGCCTGTCGAATCACCATAGTCATTCTCTCAAAGAGAAGAAATATTTAAACTTTGAGTCATTCTAGGGCAGAAAAAAGAAGTAAGGCATGAATCGAAATCTTAGAAATCAGAAACCACTATAAAGTGGATTTAAACAGACTCTAAGCAAAGATAGTCTCACAAAATTAGTATTATTAATATAACCTGGAACCCCTTTAGGATCTCCATTCTAGGTCATTTTATCATAAAACAGACATGCACGTGCACACACAGACAGTTCCATTACAGTACTGTTTTAACATTCAAAGAATTTATTTCCACTTACTTGAGGCTTTTTATGTGTATTTTTATTAAACTTGCCAATATTTATCAATAATATACTTTATATTTTCATTATATCAATAGTTTAGTCTCTTAACTTCCTTTTTATGTATTGGACACAAGAAATTACCTTAGCTGCAGGGATCTCTAAAAGAGCTCCAAGTTCTTCAAAGGTAATATTATTATATAATTTACTTGCAGACAACAAATTGTGTTCAATAACAGCTCTGTCCAAGATGCTAGAACCTTAAATAAATATAAATAAGACAGTTATAAGTTTGAACAGTTTTACACTCTTAAAAGATATATTCTCTTTTTTCCTGAAAATTTCTCAGCATGTAATAACTCATTCTTTATTCCTCCTATCAAAAAGTTTAAATAACCAAAATGCCTTATTTGATACAGCTTGAATAATATACAATTAAATACAGATAACATATTTATAAAGTGAATGATTGGCAATAATTAATAACTAGATAAATGGGTTTAACCCTTTGGGTTTGAGGGTTTGCTTCCTTAGCAACCTATCAGATTCACTAAGGTTTCTTTCCATAAGCTAACTTTTATTAGTAAACAGCAGCAAAACAATCATATAACCTGTCCTAAAAGTTTAATAAAGTCAATAGATATAGCTCAATAGAAATACCTCTATTCTTATGAGCACTCCATAAGCACCTTATTGTGAGGTAAAGGTGAGAGATGTCCAAACTGCAGGAACAGCTAACATTCATGAGAGATTAGGCGCAGTATCCTCCCGTAAGTGAGGTAATACAGGGCCTGATGAAGTTCTGGAGCTAAGGCTCCACCCTGAAGGTGTTAAAGACTGCTGGGGTCACCCAATTCTTTTTTCTTTCTTTCCAGTTTTATTGAGATACAATTGACATATAACACTGTATTAGTTTAAGGTGTACAACATGAGTTGATATATGTATATATTGCAAAATTATTATCACATTAAATTTGGATAAGATCCATCACCTGTTGTAGTTACAATTTTTTTCTTGCAATGAGAACTTCTAAAATCTACTTTTAGCAACCTTCAAATATTAGGACCTAAATAAATAAGAAAACACAAAAGACTTAATATTGTCAAGATGCCAATACTCCTCAAACTGATCTACAGTCAGTGTAATCCCTATCAAAATCCCACCTGCTTTCCTTGCAAAAATTATCTTAAAATTCAAATGGAAATTCAAGGGACCAAGAGAAGTCAAAACAATCTTCAAAAAGAACAAAGTCAGAGGACACACTTCTCAATTTTAAAACTTACTGCAATGATACAACCACCAAGATAGTGTGGTCCTGGCATAAACAGAGACATACAGAACAGTGGAAGAGAATTTAGAGGCCAGAAATAAACTCTCACATCTACGGTCAACTGATTGTCTACAGGATGCTAAGACAATTCAATGGGAAAACAACAGTCTTTAACAAATGGTGCTGAAACAACTGGATATACACATAAAGTAACCTTATACCATATAAAAAAAATTAACTCAAATTGAATCAAAGACATAAATGTAAGAGCTACAACTATAAAACTCAGAGAAGAAAACAGCAACAATTCGTGACCTTGGATTAAACAATGGTTACTTAGATACAACACTGAAAGCACAAGCAACAAAACAGAAAAAAATAAAAAAGTTGGACTTCATCAAAATTAAAAACTTTTGTGTTTCAAAATACACCATCAAAAAAGTGAAGAAGCAACACAAAGAATGGGAGAAAAAAACTGCAAATCATTCATCTGATAATGATCAGATCTAGAGTATATAAAAACTTCTTACAATTCAATAATAAAAGGACAAATAATCCAATATAAAAATATGTAAACAAAAAAACTTAATTTAATTTAAAAATATTGACAATCTGAAAAGACATTTCTATAAAGCTACACAAATGACCAAAAAGCACACAAAAAAGTGCTCCACATTAGCACTCAAGGAAATGCAAATCAAAACCACAAGGAGATACAGCTTCACATCAAGTAGGATGGGTAAATAAAAACATAATTTTCAACAAGTGTAGCAGAGAACATGGAAAAATTGGAGCCCTCACACACAGCTGGCAGGAATGTAAAATGGAGCAGCCACTTTGGAAAACAGTCTGGCAGCTCCTCAAAAAACTAAATATAGTTACCATATGACCCATAATTCCTCTCCTAGGTATATAACCAAGAGAATTAAAAGCTTATGTTTCTACAAAGACTTTTATATGAATGTTCATAGTAGCATTATTAATAGCCAAAAAGTGAATAATAACCTAAATGTCTATCAACTGATGAAGAAATAAAATGTGGTACATTCATGTAATAGAATATAAAGGGGAATGAAATATTAATGACACATGCTACAACATGAATGATCCTTGAAAGGATCATACTAAATGAAAGAAGTCAGTCACAAAAGGCCATATATTATATAATTTTATTTATATGAAATGTCCAAAACAGGCAAATGTCTAGAACAGAAAGTATATTAGTAGTCATATTCCACAACTCTAGGTATATACTATGTCTCAAGATTGCTAGACTAGGGTTGCAATGACAATAAAAATGTCTAAGAAAGTTAAACAAGGAAAGCAATAAAGGTCTAAAATGAAAGAGTAAGAAGACAAAACATCTGTCCTATCTATATGGTCTTACGTGAGAAATTTGAGAATCATTTTCATTCTCACAGATCCTAATGTCCCTCTTTTTAGAAAAGAATTATCTGATTATATCTTTTCACTGTTTTTTCATGGCCAGTAAGCTCCAAGTCAAATCTGAACCTCAATTATACCAATTCTGGAAACTTTTTAAATTTATCTTGCTTTTAACTTGTCAGACATATATCTGCTAAAAGACTTTAAAGAAGCTCAGAAGAATACACAGAAGAGAATTTAAAAGTAAAAAAGAGGTAATGAGCACACAAGATAATATACAGATGATGTGTTATATTGTACACTTGAAACATAAAATCTTATTAACCAATGTCATCTCAATAAATTTAATTTTAAAAAGTAAAAAAGAAAAAGAGCAACAATCAAAACATACATACAATATTTACAGATAAGCTACAAATTTAATTTTAAGCTTTTTAACAGACAACCAAATTAAGAAAACCTATCAATTTATAGATTTATAGTGTTTAAATAAGACAACCAACAGCTCAGGAGAATCACAACTAATCCTACAACTAAAAAGGAATTTTCCCTCAGGTGCCACATAAAGAATATCCTATAGAAAAAAATATCTCTTAGATAAAAAGAATCAACTGATTTGCTTCAGAAAGGGAAATTAAAGGAAATTCAAGAGAAGGTCAGTATAATCCCTTCACTGATCTTATTTAATTCAGGGTAGTACAGGTTGGGTAAAATGTACATCTTTCAGTCAAATCCTACATAAATGACTCTTCATAGCTAAATTCTCCAATGTAGGATGACAGTGAATCCAAGACAGTCAGTCTAACAGATCTACATGATTATTTTAACCTTTTCCATGTTTCTGATGGTCTACATCTACATTTTTATCATATTATGGCAATAGGCTACTTTAGAACCTGCAAAATAATCAACGTTATGAACAAGCATCTATTAAAAATTTCTTTCCTGGCAAAGAAAGTCTGACTTAAGCAAATAAATCCCTTAACTAGGAAACATGACATCAAGTTCTATTTTTATTGGCAACAATTTCACCCTGACCAACCTTGGGCAAGTTACTATGCCAGATATTGCTGTATCTAAAATTAGACTGGATAATTATTAAACAAATTGATGTTTAAGATTAATTTAGGTACTTATCAAATGGTTTACTAGGTACTATAAACCTAGCCTATTGTCTTTCATCTCTTAGTTTCCAAAAAATACATAATTCCAAAAAATGCTTTCTAATAGGGCTGTTTTTATACTTTAAACCCCTATCTGTGTATGATATTCATATTCAGTCAATAAAATATTCTTTTTTTAAATAATGTTATATAAAAATGTTATAGAACGATATCAAGACACTTCAAATGTAACATACTCCACTAGCATGTATGTAAATATTCACTACCACACACTTGTAAGACATGAACATTACCATCAGCTGTAGTTGCTTTTTGGTGAGGCATCAGCATGGCAGCAAATTCTTGAAGTTGATTTCCTCTGATGATCCTATCAAGGTACATTTTCTCTAGGATCCCATAAGCAGCAAGTTGCTGGCACCTTTCATCCTTGAAAAGAGTAGCTAACATTCGAGAACGCTGCTGTCCTAAGGGAAACAAATGAACATCAAATATTCTTACAATCTACTCCTTCAATGAAAAACAATCTTTCTTATGACCCCATTTTTGCGGGCTAAAATATACAATCAGTTCTCATTATTTTCAGTAGTTAGGTTTCATAAAATTGCTGCCAACACTAAATTAGCAAATACCTGCTGTTCTTATGAGAAAATGCAGGGTTAGGTTCCTATGAGCCTCTGGTCACATTTTTGTCAGCTAATCAATATATGTAACCTGGTTCTATGTGTGTTTCTGCTTAAAAGCACCTTATTTAATATATATTGTTGATTCAATAACATTGAACTCAAGGCCTACACTGTAACTTATGCCTGAATGAAGGCTATCTAATAAATGTATTTTTTCTATCAGTCACAAGCATAGACTTCCTTAAGAACACAAGACAGTACACTTCAGCACTATGCTTAGGGACCACGTTAAACATCAAAATCTCCAACAAAAAGCATAAAAATGTGAAAAACATGGTATTAGATCACAGAAAGGACACTTATTCACAGTATGAGAGCTGAAACAAGAAGAGAGAGCATTGCCTTATTCAATCCCAGCTGGAAATGTACACTAGGGACTCATCATTTGCTGCTCAGCACATGTCTGTAAATGACTATGGAAGCATCATAAATATCGATTTTGGGGTGACAAATTTTAGCAAGTAGGCAAATTCACAAATATGGAATCATGAATAATGAGGATCAACTGTATATTCATATGTGAAGACTAGGATAATACTCAAATTTTACAAGTGGTTCAAATTATAACTAATAGCTATTTTCTTCTTGCTTATTTGTATTTCTACAATGAATATGCATTCCTATGGTAAGAATAAAAAACAATTACAAAATATGAACAAATATTTCTCTGATAGGAAACTAAATATTCAGTTTCAATGTATACTTTCAAGGACCTTTAAATGGTGAAAAATTACATGACAACAGAAGACCTTAATAAAACTGAACAAGTGGAAAGAATAACTATGAACAAACTGTTTCTTTTTAAATATATTTTTAGTTCTGTATACTGAAAGAGCCAAACATGATAACCAGTAACAGTGAGCATACCAAGAATCCTAATCTTGGTATTCCTATTAAAAGAAACTAGGGGGGAAGCCGGGATGGCTCAACGGGTTAAGCAATCGCTTTGAAGCCCTAGGGACCGAGGATCGAATCCTGGCCCCAGCCTGTGCGGACCCATATGCTGAACTGGGGTGTGCTTCCCAAATGTGGTGAGGACTCCAGTTCAGCTCAAAATAAAAAATAAATAAATAAATAAATAAAAATTTGGGGGGAAGCCGGGATGGCTCAGTGGGTTGAGTGCTCACTTTGCAGCGCTGGGGACCAGGGATCGAGTCCTGGTCCCGGCCTGTGTGGACCCATGTGCTGAACTGTGGAGTTCCCCCAGTTCAGGTATCTCTCTGTCTCTGTATCTCTCTCTCTCTCTCTCTCTCTCTCTCTCTCTCTCTCTCAAAAACAATAAAAAAATAAAATAAAATTGCATACTGCATTCACAAGGCTTTAAAAAACAAACAAACAAACAAAAAACACAACTAGGGATTCTTGAAAAATAGCTTATTTCAAGTCTGTGACTGGGAAAATACAAGATAAGCTTAAGGCGTCTTTTTATGCTACAATGCAGACAAGTACTCAAAGACTAACAGGGCCATTTCAAAAAGAAAAGAAATGATTTGGTCCTGTTTGGGATAATGTGAGCACCAAAAAGAATAACTATAATAATATCACATTGAATAAATAAAGAGTCAAATATACAAGAATGTTCATAGCAGTACTATTTCTAACAGCCAATAAGAAACTACCCTAAGACAATAGAATAACTAAATTGTGGTATATTCACACAATGGAATACCACATACCAATGAAAATGAAGAAACTATATGTAACAATATGAATAAATTTCATGAAGTGAAGCAAAAGAAGCAAGATGAGTATATGGTATATACCATATGACTTCATTTATATAAGTATAAGAAGCAGGTAAAACTAATATATACTAATAATCATTATGTTTTGTAAAGTTTTTGTATTTTATAAAGTTATATTCCTCTTAGGGGGTGGAGGTTGGGGCTAGTGGCTAAGAAAAAGCATGACGGACACATTCAGGGTGCAGGTAATATTTTGTTTCTTGTTCTGGACACTGATTACATGATTTGTGTCAATGCATCAAGCTGTATGCTTTTGATATGTGCACTGTTCAGTGTTTATATTATTTAGAAAACCCATAGTAATAAAGGACAATTCTTACAGAGCAATAGCTAATAAACGTAGAACCAAATTAGTAAATCACCATTTTTCACTTTAGTTTTATATTATACATTATAATGAATGATCAGGCAAGAATTATTAGTAGATAATAAATTAGCAAGAGAAATATGTGAGAGGATGCCAGGATAGCTTAGCAATTGAGCACTTGCCTCGCAATCTCTAAGTATAGGGTTCCATTCCCAGACCTGGCCCATGCACAACTGGTAACCACTGGGATGGCTCAGCAGTGAAAGTTCTCACCTCCTATGCGGGAGGCTCCCAGTTCGGTTCCTGCCCCACAAGGCCCCACATCTACTTGTGTGGAATGAAACTACGTCACAACTAATGATGTACAACTATGGAGACTGCTCTGGGCTCTCCCCTCTTCTTTCTCTTTCTCTCACCTTCTCTCAAGCAATAACATTAAAAAAAAAAAGAAAAAAATATGTGAAAGTAAGGGAACAGGATTTATATGATGTCAAAGCAGCACCCCACAAATTATTTATAGAACACAAAGATGAAAAGTACCTTTACACTGGAGTTGCTACTTTAACCAAATGACCAAACCCAGCATCTTTAACAGAGGGACAACCTGACATTATTTGCTCTGTGATGTGATACAACTGCAAAGACACACCATCACTATGAAGTACTCTTGCTAGAGAAATTTTAACCTGAATCTGACCTTTGTCTAACTTCCATTTTATAGGAAATATTTGGGATTAAGGAATAAATAAACAATATATATCAAACAAATCTAGAATGAAGAACATTCTATACAGTAAATTCAAAAAGCCAGTATTTTTTTAAGCGAGGAAAATATACAATGTTATATGTTAATTATATATCAATAAAGCTGGGGGGTAGGAATGAGAAAACTACTCTAGACTAAAAAAGTCTAAAAAAACTAAAAAGTCATAATCACTAAATGCTACACATGAATTTGTTCCCTGTTTAAGAGTAAAAAACAAAAGATATTCCTGAGACAACTGGGGCAGTCATAATATGGACCAGATGCTAAATTCTACAGAGGAATCACTGATAATTTTCTTAGAGATGATAATAGCACTGCAGGTATGCAGAAAAATGTTAGAATTCTTAGGAGATGCATGATGATATATAAGGAGAAAGTTTCATGCTGGCCTGTGAGTTACTTTAAAATGATAAATCAAAAATGTGTATATGCCATATACTAAATTTAACTCAAAGTGAATTAAAGACCTCCACATAAGATCTGAAACAATAAAGTGCATAGAAGAAAGCATTGGTACTAAACTTACAGACCTTGGGCTCAGAGAGCACTTTATGAACTTGACCCCAAAGGCAAGAGAAGTAAAAGCAAAAATAAATGAACAGGACTATATCAAACTAAAAAGCTTCTACACAGCAAAGGATACCATCAACAAAGTAAAAAGGAAACCAACCAAATGGGAGAAAATATTTGCAATTAATGCCTCTGATAAGGGGCTAATATCTAAAATATATAAAGAACTCATACAACTCAACAACAAAAAACAAACGATCCAATTAAAAAATGGGCAAGGGGAAGCCGGGATGGCTCAGTGGGTTGGGCGCTCACTTTGCAGCGCTGGGGACCGGGGATCGGGTCCCGGCCCCGGCCCGTGCGGAACCATGTGCTGGGCTGGGAGTTCCCCCAGTTCAGTTCTCTCTCTGTCTCTGTATCTCTCTCTCTCTCTCTCTGTCTGTCAAAAATAAATAAATAAAAATATATTTTTTTTAAAAAGGGCAGAAGACCTAAACAGACACTTCTCCCCTGAAGACATACAAACAGCCAACAGATACATGAAAAAATGCTCAACATCACTAGCAATTAGGAAAATCCAAATTAAAACCACAATGAGATACCAACTAACACCTGTTAGAAAGGCTATAATCAACAAGACGGAATAACAAGTGCTGGAGAGGCTGTGGAGAAAAAGGAACCCTCATACACTGCTGGTGGGAATGTAACTGGTACAATCACTATGGAAGGCTATATAGAGATTCCTCAAAATACTAGGAATGGAATTGCCATATGACCCAGCAATCCCTATTCTGGGTATCTATCCAAAAAACCTGACAATCTTAATCCACAAAGATATATGTACCCAATGTTCATCACAGCACTGTTCACGGTGGCCAAGTTGTGGAATCAACCAAAGTGTCCTCTGATATATGACTGGATAAAGAAGTTGTGGTACATTTATACAATGTTATACTACTTATCGATAAGAAAAGATGAAATACAGCAATTGTGACAACATGGACAGACCTTGAAAACATCTTATTAAGCGAAGTAAGTCAGACTGAAAGAATCAAGAAACATGACCTCACTTAAAGGTGGAATATAAAACTGAAAGAAACAAAGATTCATGGACACAGTCAGCAGTTTAGTGGTTACCTGAGGGTAAGGCGGGAGGTGGGTGGGAGAGCTGAGGGGGGCGGGAAGGGGAAGTAGGGAGGGGGAATCAAGCATATGGTGATGGAAAGAGAGCTGATTCTGTGTGGTGAGAGCATAATGCAATGTATAGATAATGTAATGTAGAATTGTACACCTGCTGGTGACATTAATTGTATCAATTAATGTCACCCCAATAAATTTAACAATTAAAAAAAAATGTGTGAGAAAGACAGTGAAAGAGAAAGCAAAAATTCAGAAAAACTGGAAAAAGAGTAATGAAGGGGGAGTATACCTGCTAGATAATAAAACACATTACACAGCTATAATTCAAAGATCATTGTATTAGTATATTCATTAATAGACAGGCTAATTAATGGAATAATACTACGTCCAGAAATCTGCTATAACATGCTTCTCAATAGAGGAAAAAAAGATAAATTGTTCAATAAAGGATGCTAGGTCAAACAACCAGCCACTTAGGGGGGAAAATGTTCCCTATCTCATTCTTTACGCTAAAATAAATACAAATGGATTAGGATTTATAGGTAAATTTAAGTAAGAAGTAGACAAAACTAGTCTATACTAGTGATTATTCTTTAGGGGCAGGAGTTGGAGATATTGACTAAGAGAAAGCATGAAGGAAAAAATGAAAACCTAATGCAAGAATTCCCCAAGACCTTTCAAGGGATGACTGAGGTTGACATTCTTTTTATAATAAAATAAAGACATCCTTTGCCTTTTCACTGCTGTGAACATTTGCACTGCTGGTACAGACACTGTTGGCTAAAACTACTGGCACCGTAGGACAAATCAAGGCAATGACATGGGTGCCAAACTGTACTGTGTCACACACTAAACAATCAAAACAAAAAGATAGTTTCAGTTAAAAAAAAAGTCATTGTAGTAAAAAATTATTTTCTTATTAAATCTTGATACTTGAGAACATAGTTTTTTAATTTTTGTGTGACAAAATGGGAAATGCACATAAAGTATTTCTGCTGCAAACCGAAGTACAATCATTGTCCCCAGGAAACTGCAAGCTGAACTAGTCTCTTTTTTAATGGAATACCATTCACATAAAATTATGTCAGACAAATTATGGTTTTTCAGACTTCATTATTTAGCAGATGTTTTCTTTAAAATAAAAAAAGTGGGGAAGCAAGGATGGCTCATCGGGTTAAGCACTCGCTTTGCTGTCCCAGGGTATTTATATATAATAGATTATTGCTACCTTTAAATGAGTAAATTTTTTTTAATTTATCATTTCAATTTCTAATACAGTGATCAACAGATATCCCTACATTAACAAAAGCTCTCAAGGGTTCTCAAATTTTCAATGTAAAGGGAATTTAAGAACCTATAGTACTGGGAGTAAACATGCACAAATACAAAATATGTAAATTTCAGAATAGAGAAGACCTTTCCAAGTAAGTCAACAAAACCCAGAGACCATAAAGAAAAGATTAATATACTTAACTACACAAAAATTTTAAAGTTTCTGCATGGCAAAAATGTCATAAAGAAAGCCCACAGAAGGGACAACACATTGGGATGAAAATTTGTTAAATTTCTTATATAAATGAAGAGCTTTTGTAAGTCATCAAGAAAAAGATAAAAACTCAAAAATGGCTAAATCACTTAAAAAAAAAAGATTTTTCAACAATATTTTTTTTTACATGAAAAGATGCTCAAGAGCACGCATGATAAATGAAATGCAAATTAAAACTACAATAAAATACTATCTTTCATCTGCCAGATTAGCAAATACAAAAAAAATTGTTAATACATGTGTGAGGAAGTCAGGTGCACATGGACAATGTTGTTTGGAATGTAACATTAAAGGGCAATATATAATTTCTATCAAAAGTTTAAATGCATGTACCCTTGGACTCAAGAATTTAACTTATATATTTACTCATGTTGGCATAATCACTAGTAGAGTACTATTTGCAATTAACTAAATAATGAAAAGCCAAACAACAGAAAATCAAAAAGAATGAGCTGTGTGTATTGACAAATAAATACCACTATGATATATATCTATATAGAAAAGAAAGCTGAAGTGTGTATATCATATTATCATTTCTGTATTAAAAAAAGACACACTTTTATATTGAAGGAAATATAAGAAACCTGTATTCTTTTTTTTTTTAGACATATTTTTTTTTAATATATTTTTTTTTATTTATTTATTTTTGACAGAGAGAGAGAGAGAGAGAGAGAGAGAGAGATACAGAGAGATACAGAGACAGAGAGAGAACTGAACTAGGGGAGCTCCCAGTTCAGCATATGGTTCTGCACGGGCCAAGGCCAGGATTTGATCCCCGGTCCCCAGCGCTGGAAAGCGAGCGATTAACCCACTGAGCCATCCCGGCTTCCCCTGTATTAGTTCTTTAGAACAAGAAGCAGTACAATTTTACATATTGCCTTTTCAGTAACAAAAATAAAATAAGATTACTGCTTCATAAAGAATGAAATGTGTAGTCTGAATATGTCATTAGGCTCTCAACTAAACAAATTCAAGAATAAGCATTCTAGAATGATTAGAAAAGCCACAGTTTAGAATTATCAGCATTTCCTCTCAATGCCCTTTCTGCTTTATAAGTTGAGTGATTTATATGCTACAATTTAGTAAGAATTGTTTATTATTTACATTTATTGGAAAAAAAGATAAATGCCATGTCTAAAACTAAGGCTTGAAAGTTAAAAAAAAAAAAAATTCCCAAAAGCAATACATTAATTATCTTTGTATTACCAATCTCTAGATTTTAATTTTATTTTCCTTCTGTGTGATTCTCACTTAATTTGATATCCATTTTTTCAGTGATATTTTAGGAGAACTAAACTTTGTATTATCTCTCTTAACCATTCCTAATACCTGTGGGTAATTGACTGGTGCATACATATTTAAAAAATTTTTAAGTTAACAATCCATTTTTTATTGCTGTTTGTTTAAATGCTTAAACTAAATTTACCATAACTGTATTAATAAAACATCACCTTGAAGAATAATTCCTTGCTAAATCCTCCAGTAGTAACAAGCCTGAAACAGTAAGCAAAGATAACTGTTCATTAAAGCATAAATGACATCTTTACCTGCTGATGCAAGGATGGTACAGTGCAAAGCATGTTTTAAGGCTTCTAGTCTTTCACTTTCGTGAACTATTGTCTTGTAAGAGAGCTCGTTGTACCTTTGTGCAGCTTCAATGAATTTTCTTCTATAATCAAGAACACGTGCATAGCATACCTACAGGAGGGAAAAAGTTTAAATTAGGGAGAAAAATTAAAAAACAAAAAATAAAATAAAATTTCTAATATATAATGGCATTTATCAGATGTTAGGGAACATCTTAGTATAAAAGGATTCTCCAATACAAAATTACACATAATTCCAAATCAGCTCATCTATTACCTTATAATGTATCTGTAACTGTTCATTGGTTGATTCATTCTGAAGCAACGATGCTCGATTTATGTAAGCCTCTGCCTGGACTGGATCATCATCCTCTAGATATAGCCTAGCAATCTTCAGGTAAGTTTCCAATTTATAATCTACATTGTACTGCCTAGGATGTAATAGAAAAACAAAGGATGACTAATTATTCTATCAAGAAAATTAAGAACAGTAGAAAATTTTATTTTTTTCCTTATATATACTCTGTTAATATATGGGAATCAAACTTTATACTGCATTATATTATAGAAAACATAAGAAATATTTCAAAAATAAGTCTTTTTGAATTTTTATTTTATCATCATTGTTCATATCACATTTTAGCTTCTTCTAACCCTCAGATAATCTTTGAAGTAAAAAATCTTAAAAGAAAAAATGCCCAGTTCAATGATATATCATAAACTGGTAGTAGGACTTAAAAAAAAAAAAAAAAAAAGTGGCAATATGCTCTCCAACCATCCTTTAAATCCTTTAAATTGCATATATTCTTTACCCACTATATTTTATCTCTAGAAAATATATCCCAAGAATACACATATATATGTATGTACAAAGATATTCATCTGTAAAGTTAGTGAAAAAATGGATAAAACAGTATGTAAAACACCATTAAAATGTATGTATATTTATATGTGTGTGTGTGTGTGTGTGTGTGTGTGTGTGTATCTCTCAAGAATAATAGCAATTATCTCTGGTTAGTAAGATTATAAATGGTTTTCATTTTCTTCTTTATCCCAGTGGTCACATTCTGTGCAAAAAAATGCATAACCGAAGACCTTACATTTACATAATCCAAAAATCACATCATTCAGGATTAATCCTCATAGAAAAATTAATTCTATTTACAGCAAAAGTGGTGCCACCATGTGGCAAGAATAGAGTTTACAACCGCCTTGGTACCAGTTTTGAATTTCTTTAAAACATTTTTATACTAATTCAGATTTTTTCCATAAGTCATATTATTTTGTACTGTATTATTTCCACTTGCAACTCAAACTTACATAAACTTCTATAAATAGCACCATACTTAGTTTGAATTTTTATATTTTATGCCAATGTATCTATTATATCTATTACTTTCATAATTAAAATGAATCATTTTTTTTAAGTTTTCAATCACATATCCAAATTCTAGTTTTCATCATTTTTACTTTAATATATTGATAAAACCACTAAATTTTCAGTTCTTTGCTATCTGCACAGATAATTGTTACAGTACCATCAAAGTAACTACTACTGCAAAAACTAAGATTTAATTTTATACCTATTTCAACTACCAGTGAAAATACATGTTTCTCAATGCTAAAGATAATATACTCCAGAGGGAATAGACCAACGCAATTAAGAAAGCCCTGCCTTTTAAAACTATTAAAAAAAAAAAATTAACAAGAGGCCTTAGAAAGCAAAATTCATTATCTACATATGAAGGCTTTTTCATACAAGTATATTGGCTGCTTTTTTCAGAGCATCACTGCCTAAAAATTCCATAAGTGCATAAAAGACAGGATGCCTGTAATAGTGTCTGCTTTATCATCACAAATACTAATGAGGACAAAAAGGTAGACTCCATCATTCACTTAGTAAGAGCAGAGAAGCAGCTAAAAATATTTTTATGTCATTCACAACTGAAAGTAGAAATGCGTTTAATAATATACCCAAGAGTCTCACACCTTTCATCCTGGTACATATATTTTGGATAAAGAACTATGTTTTTTAAAAATATACATAAGGGGAAGCTGGGATGGCTTAGCGAGTTAAGCACTTGCTTTGCAGCCCAGGAGACTAAGGATTGAATCCTGGCTCCCGCCAAGGCGGACCCATATGCTGAACTAGGGTGTGTCCCCAGATCAGTTCTTGCCGGGGCCTACCGTATTTTCCGGCGTATAAGACGACCTCCTAATTTTACAGTTAAAACATAGGTTTAGGCCTATATTCGCTGTATAAGACTACAGCCTCGGGGGTAGTCTTATACAGCGAATATAGGCCTAAACCTATGTTTTAACTGTAAAATTAGGGGGTCGTCTTATACGCCCGGTCGTCTTATACGCCGGAAAATACGGTATGCAGAAGACTCCTGGCCCAGTTCCTGCCCTGCGTGGCCCCACACCCACCTGTGGAGTGAAACTATATGGAAAACTGATGCTGTCAACTATGGAGACTGCTCTGAGCCCTCCCCCTTCTCTCTGTCTGTCTCTTTCTCTGTCAAAAAACAATAAAAATAAATCTTTAAAAATATACATAAGGTGTAAGACTGGTTGAATAAGAGTTATAAACTATCATCTTAATTTTTTTCTATTAATAATTGCTTTCCCATCTCATATTTTCTAGAATCCCATACCCAACAATCCACTGAACCCACTGTGACCTCCAATTATTACAATGTTACTGTCCTTTTCCCCTTAAAAGCCTGACTCTCTTGGGAAAGCTGGGATGGCTCAGTGGGTTAAGCGCTCACTTTGAAGCCCCGGGGACTGAGGATTGAATCCCGGCCCTGGCCCATGCGGACCCATATGCTGAACTGGAGTGTGCCCCCAGTTCAGTTCTTGCTGGGACCTATGTGGGAGGCTCCCGGCCCAGTTCCTGCCCTGCGCAGCCCTCTGCCCACCTGTGGAGTGAATCTATATGGAAAAACTAGTGTCAACTATGAAGACTGCTCTGGGCCCTCCCCCTTCTCTCTGTCTCTGTATCTCTCTGTCAAAAATCAATAAAATAAATCTTAAAAAAAAAAAAAAAAAAAAAAGCCTGACTCTCTTCCTTACCTAGCTTACCTCCTATAGGCAATCATAATCATTAAAATACATATGCACTCATCTCCCCTGTCCCTCTCATATTTGTTGGGCAAAATCATAATTATGTTTAAACCTAACAGTTCATCCACTCCTTTCCTGTAACCATGAAGCCGAATTGTGATGTAGAAAAATACCCTATCTGCCTAACTGATTTCATTTTTATCACTATTAACATTCAAGTGAGCCCTTAATGCTGCCAAGTATTCTTTACCTTCCTAGTCCATTCACTGCCCCTCTCTCCTAGAGAATTTTTTTCTATTTTTGTCTCTTTTCAATCTCCTAAGTCCCACCTTATCCACAGTTCTAGCTGATGATCCTAATTCCAACTTCACTAAAAATACTGAAGCAATCAGTTACATGAACTCTACCACCACATCACTAATATCTGTACCCACAAACTCTGTTCCTGTAGACCACTGGGGACTGACTTCTATACACCAGGAAACATGTGGCAATGTCTACAAACATTTGTGACTGTTACTATGGGAGTGGTCAGGCTAATGGCATCTTGTAAGTACAGGCCAGTAATGCTGTTAAACATCTTGCAATACACAGGGCAGCCTCCACAACAGAGAATTGTTCAATCTAAAAACCTAATAATGCTAAGGCTGAGAAACTGCCAAAGATGAACTATCTATGATTCTACCATAAAGCCTTTCCCTCCACTAGATTCCTTCCCCTTTTGTCTGCAAGAAATCTCTTCACTATTCCCCTACGGTATATCAAATTTTTGCTTCCCACTGAATCATAAAAAATATTCTGTGTTATCATCTTCTACCCTATTTCTCACCTCTCTTTGTGAGAACTTCCCCCAAAGTTGTTGCCCATGACAATAACTGTTCACCATCTCCAGTTTCTCTCTTTCTATTATCTTTTCAACCATTTTAATCAGTTTTTTACTCTATTTCACCAAAACAGCTTTTGTGGAGGTCACCAATGACCTCCACATTAGTAATCCTATGGTTAGGTCTCACTCCTCATCTTACTTGACCTATCAACATAATAGCTAATCACCTGTTCCTTCTTGATACATTTTCCTCATTTGGCTTCTAGGACACCATACTTTACATTCTTCTGGTTTCCTTTTTACCTCAATGGACTATCTTCATTTGCTATATCTTCCTCCCGCCCCTGTCCAGGCCTCAGTACTCAAGTCTTCTTCTGTATCTATATTCCTTCCCTTGGAGATCTCAACCAATGTAATGGCTTTAAATTCCATCTCTATATCAATGACTCCCAAATGTATTTCTCCAGTCCAGACCATTGTCCTAAACTCCAGATTAATATATTCAACTTCTTCCTAGATATTTCCCCTCGGTTATCACATTTCTGAAATTTAATACTTGATCTTCCCTCAAAAACTATTCTTCACCACTCAGTAGATGGCAATTCCATTTTTCCAGTTGTTTAGACCGAAAATCAGGATTGATCTTGGCTCTCTTCTTTATATTGCATATCCAGCCATTTGTCAGGCATCCTTAGCTCCACCTTATGAAACATATCCAAAAATCCTCCAACATTTTTCATAATTTCCATCTGACCTGTAGTAGTGCATAAGCCTCTTAATTAACACCCCTACTTCTATCATTACATGCCTAGTTTATTCTCAATCCAGTCATCAATTAATTCTTAAAAACAAATCAGATAATGTCAGTCTTCTGTACAAAATACTCTAATGGCTCCTCCCCCTCATTTCACTTAGAGAAAAGTCAATGGCTTACAAGACATTACATACCGTAATCTGGTCTAGTACTCTTGACCTCATCCTCTACCTCGCCCATCACTCTCCCCTTTGCTTACTCCATTCCACCCATAATGGTCTCCCTGTTTTTCTTTAAAACACTCTAAGCATGCTCCCACCTGAGGGCCTTTGTACTAGCCAACCCAAGAGGATCTACTGACACATTTCCCAAGATAGTTCAAAGCCACTACCTTACCTCCTTCAAGTGTCTGAGAAGGTGATATCAGGATTGCCCTAACATTCCAATCACCCTATATAATGACACAACCTGTCCCTCATTTGCCTTTTACTTTTCATTTCTCCATAGCACTTATCACTGCATAACATACTGCAAAATTTATTTATTAAATTGTTTATTACGTTTCCTGCACTAGAATGTAAGAAAAAACGTAAGTGAACCATTATACATATCCTATATATATGTATAAATCCATCCAATATTCACTATTTACTATACTTTTGTCCTGTTTCCAAAGGAATTCCCACCAACACTTGGGCTGCATTTCTCCAGTCTTCTTCTTTCTCGTATATGGATGCAAGATGCTGTCTTATGGAAGCAACCTGGAATCATAGGTACGCATGTTATATTACATCAATTGACATTAATAATTAATTAAAATAAATAGGTAGGTTTACCTACTGTTTCAATGCTCTCATTTAACATATTAAGCTGGCAAGTAAATAGTAAAAATTTATCTAGACAACTCAAATTTTTCTAGAAGTTTTGTATTCATACAGTATAAAAATAATAAACTAAAATAACAATTTCTGCAATGTATATTATGGCAATAATTTAAATATTGAGTTTTGCTTTTATGTTACTGCATATGTAATGCTGGAGTTTTCCTATGTTTTCAGCATAATGAAAATTTTACTGATTTTTAAAAATTGTCTAAAGAGTAACATTTGATACATAAAGTCAAACTGTAATAAATGAGCAAATGTCAGCTGGAGTTACAACATCCTAATATTTGTGTGGCACTTGATTTTTACCTGCTCCTCAAATGAAATGACTCTAGGCTGGATCTTTTCCAAGGTGAAATGATAGATTTCTTTGGCTGTGCTATCAGGCAAGTTAGGGAGATGTGTGCAGAAATCAGTCAGCAACTGTCGAGAGATCACGAGGCTGACATTCTCATTTACCACTTTTTAAAGAAAATGACATAGAAAAACATGAATAATTTTTTTATTAAGCAATCAATCCTTACCTAAAATTAATACCAAAAGCAATATTTATTAATATAACCTACAATGCACTATTTAGAGATTTCCAAACCCCTATTATCTTATACTACAGAGTAAGTTTTCCTTATGCTAAATTATTTAATTACAAGACTACACCAAACTAGTAAAAATACATTGCCAAGAAACCAGAAATGAATGAAAAAACGTTTTAACAGCTTAGGACTTTATATTCTGACTTTCTCTTCTTTATTTTTCTGTAAAGTAATGGCCTGGAAATACCTTTATTTTATTTACATACTTATATCACACCTAGCTACAACAAAGAATTAAACAAGAAAACAGTAAAATAATTTTCATGAAATTTAAATAAAGTAGTGACAGTTACTGCCACTTGTACTTTCCCAATAAAAGCAACAAATAAGAACTTACGTCAGCATAAATGTATGGATATATTTTATAACACTATTATAAACATTTATGAGGTTATCATTGTAAATGATTAAGGATGAAAGCTATGGGACCACACTGCCTCCACCACTCCCGATTATACACCCTTCAACAAGAAACCTCTGTGCTGCTGTTTCCTCATCTGTGAAACGTGGATAAGGTTGTTATGAAGCTTAACTGCAATACACATAAAGCACCTTGAAAAATACCTGGCACATAGCACTCAACAAATGTTAGTTATTATCGTCATCACTATTACTACATTTTTTAAAACGCATTATGCTTATGAACCAGTCACTGCTTAAAGTGTCTTAAATCAACATTTACTCTGAAATAATGGCTAAAAAACTGTTCAGTTGATGTAAATGATTTTAACAGTAGACTGCTTATGTTTACAGTTCACTGGATTTAAAATTTACCCATACATAAAGATCAAAGTTTACAAAAAACACTATTCTTTGCTGCTACAGTACAATGTTCTCAATAAAGCCAGTCTTAACGGTTTTTCTGAAACCACTGCCAGTTTGTCTCACATTGCATGTCCCAATTTTTTGAGACAGTAACTTACAGGTCTCGTAACTATTAGAATCAGTTTATAATATATTAATTGGAATTCATTATTGGATAATACTGGATGTAACTGAGAAAAGTTTCATAACAAGTGCCATTAGACACTTGTAACTGGTAGAAAATTACTATACAAACTACTCTGGGAAATGTAATTAAATAAGGATTATAAATTAGAAAAGTTAGTTTCCAGTCTGGGCTCTACCCATGACTAACTGAATGTCCTTAAGGTAAAAAGTCACTTAATCCTAAGACTCATCTTACAATACAGGAATACAGGAATATGTATATCTATATTGTCTAAATCACAGAGTTATTAAAAGGAACCTGTGTGATAGATAATGTGTGTGAAAGCAAGCTGTAAATTATAAAGTGCTATCAAGTATCATTAATATCATTAACTCAGTATAAATTCCAGCCTGAGATCTGAGTAATTTTCAAAATAACTGCAGTCAAAAAGTGTGAGCGATGTCTTGAAAAATTAAAATTTCTAGTTCCCATTCAAAAGGAATGATCTTAAAATAGTAACAGCTCATACCTACATAGCACTTATTACATTCCAGTTGCTATGCTAAGCACTTTATCACATACATTAACTCATTAATCTCCCAATAATTCTACAGAGTTCATATCATACCCTTATTTTATAGACAAAGAAAAGGAGACACAATGAGATTAAATAACTTACTTAAGATGTCACAGATAATAAAATAGCAGACTAGGATTTGAACCCAGACTATTCTCTTCATCATTATGCTATGTTGTCTCTCATCGGTTACTATATCAATAACTATACAAAATCTTAATTGAGAATGTAACTATGAAGTTTCATTAAAAAATAAATAAATAAATAAATAAATAAGATTGTTGGGGAAGCCGGGATGGCTCAGTGGGTTAAGCGCTCACTTTGTAGCGACGGGGACCGAGGATCGAATCCCGGCCCTGACCCGTAAGGAGCCATGTGCTGAGCTGGGGAGTTCCCCCAGTTCGGTTCTCTCTCTGTCTCTGTCTCTCTCTCTCTGTCAAAAAATTAATAAAATAAATAAACTTAAAAAAAAAAAAATCAGGTTGTAAATAGTTTAAATTCTAAAATCAATCTCAATGCATATTTAATTTAATTTCATGAAAATTATATTGACAATGATATAAAATAAGGCTTGGGCAAGCTTTAAAGTCCCACTTGGTAATACAAGGCAAACATGAAATTTTCATTCCACTTACTTGCTTCCACAAAAGCTTTCAAAGCTTCTAGTTGCTCTGCCCCAGTTAACTGAATGGCTTTTTCCAAAATCTGACGATACCTAAAACAATACCAAATAAAAATAAAGTTCAGCAGGCACTATATATTCTAACACTGACTTTGATGTTTCTTCATTTCTATCTACCATGGTTTCTCTCATAGTGCTCTCGTTTAAGATTTTCTTTAGAGTACACACAGATTTTTTTGTTTCCAGTCCATCACAAGACACACTAAATCTGTAATTCTACAGTGCCACTTTTCTAGTTTTCTTTACGAGATACCACAACTTTAAAAAAGTTTTCAAACCAATCACAAGAAAGAGTGAATCTAAATTCTAAGTTACTGGATATAAGGAGTTACTTTTGCTTGAAAGTTTTAGTTTTTGAATTTTAACTAAAAAGTCAATTTCCTTTCAAATGCCTTAACTTTAAGCCACAGTTCCTTCAATTATGTATTACTCAGACACACAAGAACAGTATTTGAGATGACCTAGAACCCTTTCCTCCTATGGACCTAATGAATCTAGAATCACCAACAATATGATAATGTTGACTAGGCAATGAAACCAAATACTAAAGATTGAATGTCTTAGTGTGTACAAAATAAACTCCAACAAGCCAAATGCATTGATAAAACACCCTTTATGCTATCAATCAGTGCCTATTAATTCTTTACTTGCATTCAATGCTGATAACTATTCTGCCTAATATTATGAACATGTAAGATTCAAATCAGGGGGAAGCCAGGATGGCTCAGTGGGTTAAGCACTCACTTTGCAGCGCCAGGGACCCAGGATCGAATCCCGGCTCCGGTCTGTGCGGACCCATGTGTTGAACTGGAGAGTGACCCCAGTTCAGCTCTCTCTCTGTCTCTGTATCTCTCTCTCTCTCTCTTTCTCTCTATCAAAAACAATAAAAAAAAACAATAAAAAAAAACAAAAACCCAAAAAACAGATGGAGCCTCTCCCCTTCTGTCTCTGTCTCTCTCTCTCACCTTCTCTCAAACAATAAAGTAAATCTTTAAAAAAAAAAAAAAAAAAAGATTCAAATCAGCATTCCAAAAAGGATGAGGAAAATGCAAAAAAAAGTATTTTGTGCGGTATACCCTCAAGCTACCATTCAGCACTTACTGATTCTTACATCACACAATATTCTCACAACCTTGGTTACATGATTTGCCAAAACCACAATGAATCAAACTGACTTTGTAAGAAAGCAGTTATACTGACAGAAAACACAGCTAACTGCAAAAGAGAAGAGTTATCTAAGAAAGCAAGAAAATACTGCTAAACTTTAAAATAAAAATTGTTATTTTTACAATTTCTACATTTATGGAAGAAACAAAACAAAACAGACTCATAGACACAAAGACCAAACTGACAGTTGGCGGAGGGTTGGGTGGCAGGAAGATAGGCAAAAAAGATGAAGGGCATTAAGATGTACAACCTTATAGTTATAACAAGTAAGTCACAGGGATGTAAATTACAGCATAGGGAATACTGTCAATATCGCAATAACTTTGTACGATGACAAATGGTTACTAGATTTCTCATGGTGATCACTTCATAAGTTATATAAATGTTAAATCACTGTGCTGTATAGCTGAAATATAATATTGTATATAAAGTCTCCTTTTTAGAGCTTTATATTCCAGAATTAAAAAAAAAACTGTTACATTTGATGCATAAAATTTAGTTATCTATCTCATTGTTTCTGTCTATACACATACATACACACATATTTTCTATATCTACATTTATATATTTACTTTATTGCCCTGACATGCTTATAGTTCACATGCTCAGTGGTTTATTATTTGTTTCACATTTTTTTTAAGATTTATTTTATTGTTTGAAAGAAGGGAGATAGAGAGAGAAGGAAGGGGGGAGGGCCCAGAGAAGTCTCATAGTTGTACATCATTAGTTGTGATGTGGTTTCATTCCACACAGGTAAATGTGTGTCCATTCAGGGAGAGAAACCAACTGGGGGTCTCCCATATGGGAAGCAAGAACCTTCACCACTGAGTCATTTTGATGGTTACCGGTTGTGCCACAATTCAGCATATGGGTCTTCATGGGCCAGGACCAGGAATCAAACCCGACATTGCAATTGCAAGGCAAGTGCTCAACCATTGAGCTATCCCAGCATCCCCTATAATTCCTTTTTTTGATAGGCTTATTTTTCTTTTTTATTATTATTATTTTTTACATTTGATGCCCCCTCCCCATGCCCCCCCAACCCTCCTCCCCCACCTCCCCACCCCACCTCCAGGTAACCACCAAACCAATGACTGTGTCCATGAGTTTTTATTTCTTTGATACTCTCAGTTTTATATTTTACCTATGAGTGAGGTGGAACATATGACCTCACTCATAGGTGGGCTTATTTTTCATATTCAATTAAATCAAGGTTTACGACTAAACCCTTACTCTTACATTCCCCCAATTTTTTTTTTCACTCTTAAATATATTATTTATTTATTTTTATTTTTGACAGAGAGAGAGAGAGATACAGAGACAGACACAGAGAGAGAACTGAACTGGGGGAGCTCCCAGTTCAGCATATGGTTCCACACGGGCCGGGGCCAGGACCAGGGCTGGGATTCGATCCTCGGTCCCCGGTGATGCAAAGTGAGCGCCTAACCCACTGAGCCATCCCGGCTTCCCCCAATTTCTTTTTTCTTAAGGATTTATTTTTATTGTTTTTGACAGAGAGAGAGAGAGATACAGAGACAGAGATAGAACAGTCTCCACAGTTGCACATCATTGGTTTTTCCACATAGTTTCATTCCACAGGTGGGCGCGGGGCTGCACAGGGCAGGAACTGGGCTGGGGTCTCACCCCAGTGAGAACCGCACTGGGGGCACTCCCCGGTTCAGCATATGGGTCCACATGGGCCGGGGCCGGGATTCGATCCTCAGTCCCCGGGGCTGCAAAGTGAGCATTTAATCCAGAGCCATCCCGGCTTCCCCTCCAAAGATTATTTGATACTAATAATTTTATATTCAAAGATGACAATGTCTCACAGAAATATGCTGATTAATCAGAGTTTTAACAATACAGTATCATAACTTATAATTAACTAATATATACTGGGAACACACCAAAATAAATCTAAAAAGTAATCAAAGCTTTATATTAATAAATTATATAATTTTCCAGGGCCTTAGAAACTGCCTACCCAACTCCTGACTTTTATAAATTAAGGTACAGAATTGAGGCTAGATGGTCTTGCTCCTTCTCTAATACGTAAATTGCAACACTAAGAACAGGGACTTACTTTTTCACAATAATAATACGGAATGACTAAAAAACCTATTTTAAATCAGGGATTTAAATGATAATAGCGATTTAATACTGCCATATGAAATCACCCAAAATTGTGAACTGAGAATGTATAGGCTTTTTAAGATGCTATACAAGATTCTGTGTATGACACCAAAAAAATTTTAAATAACTTTAGTCTTTGAAGATCTTATAGCCGGAGAAGTGAAAAAAACAATAAAATAATATACTAAGTATTAAATTACAATAAAACAAAAACAAATAAAAGTTACAATAAATTGAACAATATAAGAGATATGCCAAGTAAATAGGTAATATCTTAATTCAGAAGAGAGTAAAACAAAATGGGTTAGATTAGTCAGAGGAGGTTTCATGGAAAATAACAACAGCTTTTTATTGAGCACTTAGTGTGCATTTAGTGGAAAAGATGGAAAAGTAATTGATGTCGAGAGCCTAACAAGTTCCAAATATTTTTTTCCTTTAAAAATATTATGGAGGAGAACATGAGGAAGCAGGGATGGCTCAGCAGGTTAAATGCTCACTTTGTGGATCTGGGGACCAAGGATCAAATACCAACCCCAGTCTGTGTGGACCCATATGCTGAACTGGGGTGTGCTTCCCATGTGGAAGGCCCCCAGTTCAGTTCTCCCCTCCACCCCCCTTTCGGCCCCTGGCTCAAGGGGGTGTGCCTCCCATGCAGGAGGCCTCTGCCCACCTGTGTGGAACAAAACCATGTCGAAAACTGATGACATACAACTATGGAGACTGCTCTGGGCCCTCCCCCTTCTCTCAGGCTCTCTCGCTCTCTCTCTCTCAAAAACAATACTAAAATAAATCTTTAAAAAAATATGGAGGGAGGGGAAGCCGGGATGGCTCAGTGGATTAAGTGCTCACTTTGCAGTGCCGGGGACCAAGGATCGAATCTCGGCCCGTGTGGACCCATATGCTGAACTGGGGAGTTCCCCTAGTTCAATTCTCTCTCTGTCTCTGTATCTGTCTCTCTCTCTCTCTCTGTCAAAAACAATAAATAAATAAATAAATAAAATAATAATAAATTTTTAAAAAATGCTAAACTTAAAAAAAATATGGAGGTAAACAAATTTCATTAATTAAGGCACCTTGCATCTGTCCTATCCATTTATCAACAAATGTTTATTTAGTATCTATTATGTGTACCGGTATCTGTATGAATAAAGTTTAGTATGTCAATTCCTGGTTTCATGGCCCTTGAAAGGAATCTGGAGGTAAATAAAACAAATACATAAAAATGTGCCACCATCACTATTTAGGCATGTAGTAATAAGATCTTTCTCTTATAGTAATGGTGAACTAGGTAACTGGGCCAATCCTACCTCAAAAATAAAAATAAATAAATAAATAAAAAGCTAAAAGAAATGTAAAAAAACAAATAGCATAAAATCTTAAGAGAAAAGTGAGAATAAGAGCATAAAGAGATGAAACATAGCTTCTGCCTGAAAGCACTTGTTGACTGTGGAAAGACAGCTGAAAAAGTGGCACTTGTGGGGAGGAGGTGGTGGTGGGTTCTACTTTGAGGCATTCTGCCCATCTGCTGGAAAAACAGAGAAGCAAGTTGCAATTTCTGGCTGACCTATAAAGCTAGAAAAACAGGGATCTCAGTTCCTTGTCAGCCAAAGGAGGAAACACTGGCATTTTGGGAAGTAAGATTACAAAATCTACTCCAAGGATCATCTAGGAAGCCTTAGGTCCTAGACTGCTAACACCCCCAGGTACCTGGCAGAAAGAAATTAAAATCCTCTCTGAAAGGTAACATCCTAGGCCTCCAATTGTTTTTAAAAATACATTTTTAAATAATGTGCCCAATAAATGATGATTACAAAGCATAGAACAATATGAGCCAGAATCAACAAAAGCAACAGACAACAAACAGGGACTCCGGATACTGGAGTTATCAGAAAGACTATAATACAATTATGCTCACCATGTTTACAGAGATAAAAGACAAACTTTAAAGTTTCAGCAAGAAACTTGGAATGATAAAAAGTGTCATTTGAAAAATGAACCACCAAAAACTATAGAACTAAAAGAATACTATAAACTTAGAAATACTATAAACTTAAAAACTCAATGTAGTTCTTAACAGCACATGTGCAGACCTGATAGACTAGAGCAGGGATTCCCAACCCCGTGCCCACGGGCGCCTGTGCCCACGGGCGCCTGTGCCCCCGCCATTATTTGACTGCATCAGAAGTTTCTCATAAACACTAAGTAAAACTATAATTTATTTGTATACATTTGTTAGAATTTTAAAATATTGTTTGAGTATCTACACAGGTTTACTATATTCGTTGGTATGTTTGCGATATCGTATGTATAAGTTTTTCCCTAGCTTTCGCCTTTGTACATGTCGCGTCTTGTTTAGCCGCTGCGCTCTTTAAACTCTCCTCCCCCCAACCGGGAGACGCGGAGTTGCCATTTTGATTGCGGTTGCTGGGCTGATCGGGTCGTGACGGTTAGCTAGGATCACAGTGTTTTGATATATTCGATTTTAAATGAACTAAAAGCGAGGTAGGTAATCTATTATTATGGTGGCAATTTGATATGATATTGTAGTTCTATAACTATTTTTATTTGTATTTTTTTAGTCCTAAAATGAGTGGACCAAATAAGAGAAAACGAACCTATAATTTTAACACAGAC